>SNVD02004825.1:0-211664 GCA_013180625.2 Boswellia sacra | reverse complement strand
CACGAGGATTGAATCTAATTGAATTTGTTATTTCCAGCACCAATTAACTAAATGGGGGGGTTTTGTTGAATGATTAACTAAGTGAAATAAGAATGCAAATTAAGAATAACAAAACATAAGTTAATTTGAGTAAAAGATCAATGAGGGAAACTGGTTAAGGGATCCTTCTCTACCACAAGATATGGATTTGCGAATTAATCATAGAATTGTCATCCAATTACAGTATTGAAAGTATCAACCGTAGATAACAACAAGCTCTGTTATCCCAATCTTTCCTTACTTTGTTGTTAAATAAAACAGGCTCTTTATTTAATCTCTATCCATTAAACAACTTAGAACAAGCTCTCTAAATTTAATTCAATGGATGCATTACGATAAGAAAGATAGGTTGATCTAAGCAAAAACACACAAGCTCGGATTATTTAACTTAGGTTGTATTCTCCAATTGCAATCTCTGATCACAATTTTGCTACTAATGATTAGAAATTCAAGACAATTACGGAATCAAGTTTCTAGTCTAGCAATAGAACAATATCAAGATATATTCAGCTTGGCCACCCAATACAATCGCAAGACAATCATAAGCATGAAACTTGGGAAAATACTAAAGCAACTTCAATTAGAGAATGGATAACAATTCCTTACACAATCAACTTACAAAAACCATATCAAGGGCTTTGAAATCACCCTCAACCAATTCAGATTTAGTTACACATATTCAGACAGAATACAAATATAATACAATATGGAGACATTCCAGAAAATGAAAGGAAAAGGGAAAACTTAGCAAATTTGATGAAAATCTCCTAGGATTTGTAGTTCTTCCTCTTTCCAAGCCTCAATATCTCAAGAAACTCCAAGAAGACTTGAGAGGAAAGTCCAAAGAGGAGCTACTCCCACGTTCTCCCCCCTTCAAGTTATGAAAATAAAACCCAAAAATGTGTTTAAATACTCTGCTACAGTAACCTGCTACAGTGTCCCGTATTATACATGCTACAGTGATTTGTGGAATTACATTTCTATACTTCTCACACTGTTTTGATTATAACTTTTGGTACATTGAATGGATTTATAAACCGTAAATTTCTCCAGAAAAAAGACTTCGAGAGCTTTCCAACGGTATATAACATGTCATCGGGTTCATTGTATATCAATACAATTAAATCCGAGAAGATGGTGACTAGCAGAGGTGAAAATGAAGGGTTTTACTCCATTTTTGTGCAAGTTGCTCCAAAACTCCTACAAACATCAAAACCACACAAAAACATAAAAATACCAAGGAATATAGCAAAGATACATGGACGATTTGATATGAAAATGATATATAAATAGACACTTATCAAATTCCCCCACACTTAGACTTTGCTAGTCCTCGAGCAACTATGACAATGTGAAATAAAACTAAACCGAAACAGAATCAACAAAAAATTAAAACACACAAATGCTTCATCTTGCAAATAGGCCTCAAAGATTGTACTTAATTATAACCCAAGGAAAACTTCAAAATAATGCACTTGATCAAGAATTTTATCCGAAAGATTAGTTTCGCTTCACTTTAATTCCTCAAGTGTGTGTGTGTAGAGCCATTCTCATCTGATCACTTGTAACCCGGATGAGTTTATGCATAAAAATGAATCATATTTAATAGTGAAGATGTGTGTATAAACGAACTTCATAGGCCTGCTTTTCAAGTCACTCTCCACTAATGTAGACAAGCACAACACTAAAGATCAAGTAGGGCTTTATTAACCTTGTAACGTTTGGCTTGGGTGAAGGTATGATAAAGGATAATAATTTGCTCAAATCACCCACAAACACATAAATCATTCAAGACTATGTAGAGCTCAACCCTATAACACAACTTCATTTCAATTCACCAGGTTACTCCCCCAAACTTATTTAGAACACTCAATCCTTTTTTTTTTTTTGCAGAAAACAAAAGAAAACTACACCCCCACACTTTGTTGTTTCATTCTTTTTAAGAACACTTAAGGGTATAGATCTCTTATTCTTCTTCTTTTTTTTTCTTTCTTTTTCTTTCTTTTTTTTTATTTTATTACACTTCCCCTCCCACACACTTAAACAACACATTGTCCTCAATGTGTAAGTACGTGGACGATAAGTACAGATTGGCTTTTTTTTTTTTTTTTTACCAACACAATAGGACTCACTTGCATTGCTCACGACACATCCCAACCTCCTCTAACTTCCCAAAACCAGAACATAGCTCAGAATTTAATTATGAATGATCTACATGCTCATAGGTAAGGGATAAACTGTTTGGAACACATTCATTTGAGGTTAGGAAATCTTTTAGTGAGTTAACAAAGAAAAAGGCTTACAGAGGCTCAAAGGGGTAACTAGGGATCAATTTCAGTCAAGGTTGGCTATTAAGGCTCAAAACGGTCCAAAGATGGCCTAAATCATTTCCCCAATGTTGCACAGTATAGGATTTCGCCTCGAGTGAACATCAAACAAGTTCTAGAATTCATTGAAATCTGAAGAAACATTTAAATTACATAAACTTTCTCTAAGTGAACAAATAACTCAGTGTAATAGCTCAGTGCTCAATGTTGCGCAAGGAATCAAAAGCAAAGCGAAAACCAATAAACATTTCAAGCACACATATCCATGCATCATTTATCATTTTCCAAGAATTATTCTTAATTCAATCATTATCTTATCATCGACCCACAAAATGCAAGAAAAGAGGTACGTGGCGTTGTTACACCTGAGTCAAGATTGTATATTTCAACAATCTTTAGGACCATTAGCCCGCAGACTTAAGGTTTCCAGCCTATATACCTTTATTATGAAAGAACAAAACAAGAAACAAGACACTTCAAACAACATGAAATAAACAAACTACAGATTTATTGAGAGAGAATGCGTTTCAAGAGTTAAGAAAACCCCATATTCTACCATTCTCAGGTTTTTTCCACAATGTTTTTTTTTTCGAATCGAAACTGATAAAGACAAAAACACACAACAACTCTAAATTACACAAAACTAAACTTACTCATAAAATAATAAAGTCCAACAAGCCAGCAAGCAAAAACAAGTCAGTTAGAATGGGTCTAAAAAGTTTAGAAGTTAGCCTCCTTATTCAGCCATTATGGATTGAAGAGATCCAGAATGCGTTTCAAGAGGAATTAAAATTTTTAAGCCACCACTCTAAAAGCCATGATTAGAAAATATTACCTGGGGCGAAAGAAATAACCTGAAAAAAAACTCAAAAGAAATGACCTGAAAAATCTCAAATAAACACACTAAAAAGAAAGTAAACAAAAACGAAGCAAAGCAATAGATAGAGATTACAGATGGAGCTTTAAATCTAGTCTACGCCTTTTATTGCCTTCTCCAAACCAATCTATCCGAGCCGTTGTTGGATCAGGCGAATAGACGAATTCTTGGAGTTTATCAATTAACTCCCCTGCAGTTGAAGCTGTAACCAAGATTTGCCTCGCCGACGGTGAGATGAAGTTTTTTTTCTACAGCTTGATCAAGAAAGGACAACAAACCATCAAAAAAATTATTGACATTTAACAAACCAATGGGTTTCCAATTGATGTTTAGCTGTGCCCAAGAGGTGATTTGAAATATCTCCTCTAATGTACCATAACCACCAGGCAAAGCTATAAATGCATCGGACTTAACAACCATATGTGCAATACGCTCATACATGCTCGAGAGCTGTAACTCTTCCCCGATTGTATTGCCTACGATATCTCGTATAGCTAATAGTTTAGGGATAATGCCGAGAACTTTGCTCCCTCCTAGGGATGCAGCTGTCGACACACACCCCATTAACCCAAGACTGCCCCCTCCATAAATCAAATGAATACCCCTCGCAGCTAATGTCCTACCAAGATCAAGAGCTGCTGTTGTAAACTCTCCATCTTTACCAAATTGCGATCCATAAAATACGCATATATTTTGGAGTCGCCGAATTGGTGTTTTCTCCATTTCTATAAGTGCTCTAACCTTGTGTAAGACAATGATGCACGTTAGGTAATATGCTTTTCAAGTGTAAGACAGGTTATAATAATGACATTTGAAAATATGGAGAATGGATATATACACACGTAAAACTCTCAAATTTGACATATGGGGACATAATTTCGGTGGGGGTTGCTCGATGCAGATTTATCGCCCCAAGATTTGAAAAATGAGATATGCTTTCGGTGAGGTTTGACAAAACCTACACACTTGTCTCCCACGTGAAGCATGGAAAATGGAGATACACTTTCGGTGGAGGTTGACAAAACCTCCACACTTGTCTCCCACGTGTACTTATGCCCTAGTGTAGTCATATGGTTTGTCAAAAAGAAAACTTGAAATTAAAACAAACAAAATCAACAAACAACAACAACACAAAAACAACATTGATAATCAGATAAAACGAAACAAGAAAGAAATAAAATTCGACAACAACAACACACATTCAAATATACAAGTAGTTGTGATTGTGGCTCACATCTTCTTCTGGTTTTACGTCCAGTAACGGCTGAAACGCCTTCTATGAGTCGGGGATTTGCTTCCCATCCAGTTTTATTATAAACTGGCAAACAGGGTCGTTTTTAGTCAGATTCCCTAGACTATAACACTGCAATTCATCACGAAATTGTGTCCATAGATTAAGCAATTCACGCTGAACAAGTCCACAAGAATGTGACTCAAGAGCTAATAAAACATTATCCAGTGACTCATTACTCAGGCCATTCTTAATAAATGACATTTTATCTTCTCTATTTCTGGACACAAAACCTAGTGAACGACAAGTCTGGTTACAATTCCATCTAGCACATTTATAACATACTTGTAACCTCTTCGCTCTTCGCCTCTTGGCGTAGTAGCTTTTCCCTAGACCAGGCATATATTTTGGCGAGATTAATTCTACAGTCAGGGGGCAGGAGTTTCACCGGACAAATCTCACCTTGGCTTCAATAAGCCATCGGATATCCGCAGGCATATTTAGGAGCATCAACACCCAAAGTCTAGTCATTCGTACTTTATAAATTTTAAACACAGCATTTTGAAGAAGTGAAGGAAAATATTTATGAAGGTTCGACAGAAAGATATCGGCATCCATTGAAGAGAAGAAAAGGAGAGATATTACAGATAATGCGATTGAGCCTGTTCTTCTCCAAGATATGCACGTTTCAAACCTTCGGGTAATGGTTTCAACTCCCCTTCGAATGTTTCCCCAAGCTGTTGCACAAATGAATTCGAAGTACGAAATAATCAAATTAAACAAAGGAAGGAAAAGAAAAGAGTATAGACGAAACTAAAGACACATAAAAGAGATAACAACACAATAACAAACAAAAGTAAAAAACAAATAAAAAAATATAAAAACAAATAAGACAGATGGCAAAGAGAGATAAAACCTGGTCAATTTGATGGTCTACGAAAGGAATCTCCTTGAGACACAAAAATTGATCATTATTACATTATTTTATTTTTCTTTTCTTTTTTTTATTTATTTTTCAAAAACATTGGGTTGCCTCCCAATAAGCGCTTGGTTTAACGTCCTCAGCCCGACGTTGGTTCCATCATGGCAGGGTCCAATCTTCGCTATGCTTCTCTAGTGGGCTTGGATCCTTTTCCAACAAGATACGGTCCATGCATATGGCTGGGCCTTGGATGTCAACAATCGTCCACCCAATAGCTGTTTTGTGATCTCTAAGTACTCAGACGAGTTTCTCTTCTTGTAGTGGTGCAAGGCCCATTTCTATTTTAACTGGCAAAGGATCATTCTTATCCAAGAATCCATGCCTCAAATGATCTGGAAGAAGCTTAAGCTCCAAGGCAGGGGCTGTCATCACAGAAGAAAGAATTTTCTCATTAGATAAAGAAAATTGAATGTACAAAACATCATACCCGTGTATCGTTATTGCTATGGTCTCATCTAAGCTTGCCACAACTTCCTCCATTTCTTTGGACACTTGTATCAAAATTCCTGACTCCTTAGAGATTTCTGTCCCTATGTGCTCATTAATAGCTATATCCAATCCATTCTTGCGAGTTAACTCAAAACATTGTTGTGACAGAGAATCAGGAACGTCAACTACAAAAACAGAATATAAGTCACTAGGACACCTCATTGCCTCAAAAATATTGAAACGGATCACCTTGTCATCAAACACTATGGTGAGAGTGCCATCATGAACATCAATCTTGATTCTAGCAGTTTTCGAGAATGGTCTCTCTATAAGAATCGGTGTTGGATTAAGAGATGTCTCATCCTCTATTTCAAGAACATAACAGTCTGCTGGGAAAATCAATTGATTCACCTGCACAAACACATCTTCCACAACTCTTTTGCGATATGCATTAAAATGATCAGCAAACTGAATGGTAATACCAGTTTTCGCAAAAGGTCCAAGATTTAAGAAGCATAAATAGAATATGGCATGACATTAATAGATGCTCCTAAATCTAACATAACTCTTTCAACTTGGTTTTACTCAAATGGTGCATGGCATGGTGAACATACCTGGATCTTTGCACTTTGGAGGAATTTTCCCTTGCAATACAGCTGAAACATCTTCCCCCACACTTACTTTCTCATTTCTTTTTAACTTTTCTTTGCTGGTGCATAACTCCTTGAGACATTTTGTATAATGAGGTACTTGCTCGATAGCATCCAGAAGTGGTATATTTACCTCGATTTTGTGAGAAGTTTCCAGGATTTCTTGTTCTTGTTCCTCCGTCGATTTTGCAAATCTACTCGGAAAAAGTGGAGGAGAAACATATGAAGGAATGGGAGTTATAGGACTTTACCTGAGAAGTCGGTTTTGTTCATTGGTGGAAGTGGTCGTGCATCTTCCTTCAAGCATTTTGTGATTTCTTGTCTTTTGGGCCAGAGACATCTAAAAAAAAAAAAAAAAAAGTTTTTTTTTTTTGCTCTCCATTTTGCAAAGTTATCACACAAGAATTCTCTCTTGGATTGATCATCGTTTGACAAGATAATTCTTCTGAGCCTTGGCCCTCGAATTTGCTCATGCTAGTGGCCATTGTCCCATTTGATTTGCCAGGTTTTGGATACTTGCCCCAGTTTCCTGCTGGAATTGCATTGTGTTAGTGGCAAGTGCATTAACAATATCCTGGAGTGACATACCTGAGTTTTTTGAAGCTGGTTGTGGTGCTGGTTGTGGCATTGGTGGTGGTTGCATTTGAAATGGTTGCTGCACTCTAAGTTGATTAAAACCTTGTGGCCGATTTGGTATGGCATTTGGGGCAATTGGTTGATTATTCCAGTAACTAAAATTGGGATAATCTATCCATCTGGCATTGTAAGTATTAGAGAAGGGATCATACTATTGCCTTGATTGTCCTGGAAATCCACCCATGGCATTGGCTTGTTCCATATCTTTTTCTTGTAAAGTTGGATACATGTTCATTGGATGCTCCATGGTAGAATACACCTCACATGCATAAGATTTATGCATATGTCCTACAGCTATGTTTTCCACAAGAGAAGTTAACTCAGAAAGTTGTTGTTCAATGTTTGGCGTGCTTACCTCATTTACTCCCCAATGTAGTTGTGGCTCAAATCGGCTACTGAATTGATGGAAGTTTACTGCCATGTCGTCTAAACACAAACAATCAAAAAAGAAAAACAAACAAAAATATGAATTAACAATGAAAACAAAATAACAAATCGATTACAAAATCAATCCCCGGCAACGGCGCCAAAAACTTGATGCGTTCGAAACTAGCAAGTATACTAGTCGCACAAGTAATAAAGTGATAAGTAGATTCGTTCCCACGAGGATTGATTCTAATTGAATTTGTTATTTTCCAGCAATAATAAACTAAACAGGGGGGGTTTTGTTGATTGATTAACTAAACTTAATACGAAAGCAAATGAAGAATAACACAAAGCAAAGTTAAATGGAGTGAAAATTCAATGAGAGACACTTGGTTAAGAGTTCATTCTCTGCCACAAGATATGAATTTGTGAATTAACATAGAATTGTAATCCAATTACAGCATTGAAGTTATCAACCGTAGATAACAACAGGCTCTGTTATCCCAATCTTTCCTTACTTTGTTGTTAAATAAAACAAGCTCTTTATTTAATCTCTATCCATTAAACACCCTCGAACAAGCTCTCTAAGTTTAATTCAATAGAAGCATTACGATGAGAAAGATAGGTTGATCTAAGCAATAATCACACAAGTTCGGATTATTTAACCTAGGTTTTATTTTCCAATTGCAATCTCTGATCACAATTTTGCTACTAATGATTGGAAATTCATGACAATTACGGATCAAGATTTCTACTCTAGCAATAGACAACAACTAGATTATATTCAGTTGGCCATTCCAAATACAATCAGCAAGCAATCATAAGTATTAGATATGGAAAAATATAAGCAACTTCAATTAGAGAATTGGATAACAACTTCTTGCACAATCAACTCACAAAAACCATATTAAGGGCTTTGAAATCACCCTCAACCAATTCAGATTCAGTTACACATGTTTAAGAACGTGGTAAATACAATACAACATGGAACATTCCAGAAAATGAAAGGGAAGGGAAAAACTTAGCAAATTTGATGTAATTCTCTTTGGATTGTAGTTCTTCCTCTTTCCAAGCTTCCTTTCTCCTTCAAGAACTCCAAGAGATGAAAGAATTCCAGAGCTGCAGCCTCCACCACGTTCTCCCCTCTTCAAGTTATGAAAATAAAACCCTAAAATGTGTTTAAATACTCTGCTACAGTAACCTGCTACAGTGTCCCGTATTATACATGCTACAGTGATTTGTAGAATTACATTTCTATACTTCTCACACTGTTTTGATTACAACTTTTGGTACACTGAATGGATTTATAAACCGTAAATTTCTCCAGAAAATAGACTTCGAGAGCTTTCCAACGGTATATAATATGTCATCGGGTTCATTGTATATCAATACAATTAAATCCGAGAAGATGGTTGACTAGCAGAGGTGAAAATGAAGGGTTTTACTCCATTTTTGTGCAAGTTGCTCCAAAACTCCTACAAACATCAAAACCACACAAAACCATAAAAATACCAAGGAATATAGCAAAGAAACATGGACAAATTGATATGAAAGTAATACATAAATAGACACCTATCAAGCATTGTCGCTTGCCGAGCCTTTTCAAGCATTTTGACAAATTTGTTTATTTTCACAGTTTTTTGCATTTTTTTCATAAGTGTTAATGTTGTATCTCTTATTTATTGAAGGTTAGCTAATGGTAGATGAGTTTGGACTTTCATTTAACCTCAAGACCTTGTACACCGAGCGTTACCATGTCGTCATCATTAACTTGGCCAGTTTAGACTGTATCAATTAGATTCGTTCTACATTGACTGAATAGTAGCATAACATGTTTCGGAATACATATTTCAGACACTTATTAGACATTCAAGATCTTACCCTTTCGTCTCAACTGGTTCACAATGTGTTGGAATGGGAGGTTTAGATAGTTGGTCATGATAAGGAAATGTGGTTCCTTATCCAGGGTATAGCATTGCGTAAAAACCAAATTTCCATACTTGAATCTTTGCATTCATTCATTGTAACATTTCATTATTATCAATTTCTTTCTCTTAGGGAGACTTATATGTTTCTTTGCATCCAAGTTCGGTTTGGTCATTAGCTTGAAGTTTGTTGCCTCAATGCCAACAATTCCTAATTATCTAAATCCATGCCCACTTTTGGATAGATACTTTCAGGGTAAAGATATGTAACTCATTGATCTCTATCTGTTGTTTTGGGCAATAGATGTTCAAGTTACGCCAGATGAAGATGTTGTTAAGTTGGCTATATATTATGTTTTGAAGCGGTTCTTCATAGCATGTGATCAGCGTTGGTACGTCTCTTGTAAGCGATTGAATTTCATGAACACATTGGATAGGCTTAATGAACATCCATAGGGTTCAGCGTCTTATCGTAAGACACTAAAAGGGATGAAGAAAGCATTGGACGGGAGGTTGGAAAAGTTTAAGAACAAAAGGCGAAAAAGAAGGGTAAGAGCAAAGGCAACCATGACGAGAAGTATAACTTAAAAGGGTGCCCTTATGCTATTCAGGTACATATAAATATCTATCATCTTTGTTGCTTGTACACATTCAATTCTATTTTTAGTTGACCGTTATGAGTTAATGAGTTTTATGATTCAGGTTTGGTTGTATGAGTCTATGCCGTATAGTAGTGATACATATGCTCGGGCAAACGGGGCGTTTACAGAGAAGATTCTAAGATTGTTAAAGTAGGAGACAATAAAGACCCTGACGGACGAAATAATTATACGCAATGCGATATTGATTAGGATAAGGGTATGTCCATAACCTTCTATTATTATTTTTCATTTATACATATACTGTTATACCATAACAAAAACTAGATTTTGTAAATCAGGCCCATCTTCTCATCATTTTGGATCTGATTCAGGTAGAGTGATCAACAAATTGGTATACCAAAGTAAGTCAAAGTGTTGGTATTCGGACTGATGCACACGTGCAATAGGCTGCATCTGAGGACGTTCCTTTACAGTCGAACAAGATAATTGAGCCAGTAGTTGATCAAGATGCAGAGGTTGTATCTCCCTATGACACAATGGATCTAGTTTCACTGGCATCGCCTTGACAGAAGAGTATACCTCGTCCAGGCGGCACTACTCCAGTTACCCCTGCACATGTTATCTTCCACACAGATGGTAGCACACAGCTTCTCCACATGGACCTTCGACCACGCCCTGCAGATTACTCCTTTCGAATGCATGCTTGTATCTCAACTCTTACATGTCATGACACATTCAGCACGAAAGTATAAGTCCAAGATTCATGTTGTACCTATTTTCATGCATATTTGTGCATTTACTTGAGCATAATACTGACATTAGTCATTATGGTATACACATTAGTCGCCAATGACGATTTCCAAACCACTGTCATCCACGAGTTGATAGGTCTTCGGGATGAGGTTAAATCACTACGGGAAGAGAATAAGGAGATGCAGGAGGAGATTGTACTTTTTTATGAGGCCGTTATTTTATTGGGTGGTCACTTTGATTACGGTGGCATGATACATCTGTTAAATTTGACTACAAAACTTAGTTACCTGATATTTTTTTGTGTTTGATGTAATAATGGCACATCTATTTGATTTTTCATATCCATATCCAGGATGAGGATGACATTGACGATAAAGGACAAGCTAATGATGAAACAAAAGTTAACCTGTCGCAGGTGAGTGTCCAGGTCCTCAATGGTGCTCTCATTGATTTCATTTCCCTTTGAGGTCGCCATCGGAGCCTATTTCTAAATTCCCCTAAAAGAAAGAAAGCGAAGGTCTTACCGCATGCAACACCATATAAGCATCTAGTGCAAGGTCTAGAGCTTGTATCGCAGACACTCGTCCAGCCTAGGACGCTATTGTTTGACCCTTTTGCTCCGATTCTCAATGATAAAGCTAACAACCTAGATAGTTGGATGACAAAGGGTACTGGTTACATTGACTTTGGTATTGGTGTTTGCGGTGTGAATCCTTAATTTTTCATGATTTTGATTACCTCCTTGGAGTGGCTTGGACCAGAGGTTTGTGCATTTCCATTTCATGTAATAGTCGATTATCTATTACATTCTTCTATGCTTACATTACATTTTCTACAGCACATTAACTTCGACCTATGGACCTTATAACATAGAGCTCAGATATTAGGATAAGATGTTACAGAGAGATCAACAACATTCTTGGGCACGATTTTTTGGGTAACGACCACAATATCTGTGCAAACTAATGTATAGGTTTATTATGTTTCTATTTAATCACTATTCTCTCTTCTTCAAGGAAAAGTGAAAGGGCTGTGGACATGATACGAGTATAAATTGGAGATATATTTTGGGAGCACGAGTTGAATCTGCTGCAATATATGAAAGGGAGATGCTACTTATCGGTAGAGCTTGGAAGGATGTCAAATGGTTAGTATGTTTCTTTGACATGTGATTTATTAAGAATTTTGCATATTACATATTCCTTTTTTTTTTGGCCAACGTCATAATATTGTTTTGTGCTTTTCAGCTTTATATTCCTATTAACGTCAAGGATCAGCATTGGGTGGCAATCGAGATGGACTTGAACCGTCTTCTTATTGTCATTTACGACTACTGAGTGCGAACGAAGATTCTCAGTACCTTAACAACCTATTTGACAATGAGTAGATTGAAGATTTCACCGAGGTCCTACAACAGGAGGTTGGAAGATGTGCTTGTGAGTTGTGAACTATATTGTCTGAAGATCATGGAGTACCTAGCTAGAGATGTTTCTCTTAGGAACATTCATGCATTCACCGACGACACCCTTCGTCGAAGAATAGCTGCACACATGTGCTCAAATCAGATTCAGAAATAGCCGACCTAATAAGAATCCACTTAGACGTAACATGCCAACTGCCCGCCTAACATTAACATACCATGAGAGTTTTAACCATGTATAGGTTTTTGTATTTCATTACCATTGTAATTATTAGTACATCCCTATTTTAAAGATAGTTGAGGTCACCTTATTTGTAAATATCCTCATTTTTCTATCCTCATTTATGTCTAATGTTAGCATTATATTTCATTTGTTTATGAGATAAGTAAATGAAAATATTAGTACATCCTATAAACGGTATCATTTGTAGTACATGAGGTAGCACCGACAAATAAACATTACTTACATAAATAAAAAACTTTTTCATAAACATAAAATTTAGAATGCAAATGTATTTGATGGACATTACAAGTGCCAAAAAAATAGCATAAGTGTCAATAATTTCAAGTAACAAATGGGTTGCACAAATGAGTGATAACAACATCAACCGTTATTATGTCGTGTGCCTACTACTACATCAATTGGGACTAGATTGTGACAAGTTCAACGATTGTGACCAGATCCTCCACACCATCCACAATTACGAGATGAGCTGGACTCATCGACAGAAGGGATCCGGTTTCACCTAGGACGTCTTGCTTGTCTCCTCATAATCGATGATAGCACAACTCCGCTGTTAATCTCTTTTGAAATCACCCAAACCTCACATACAGCAACAAGAACAACCGGAAGAGCATTTGCATGGAGTAACCTTTCTATAGTGTATCAATGGACTTAGTAATCATGGCGCATCAGTAGGCTCATATGCTTACAAACAGCTAATGCATGTACACAGGGCAACTGGTCAAGATCAAACACCATACATGTGCAAGTCCAAGCATTCATGTCAACGACATTGATGCGCTCATTTTCATATGTTCGTACATAGTCATAAAGATGCCACTAACTCTCCTCAGTCACCCTCTTTTAAGCGATCCTTCATCAACTTCTCAGCTAATAGAGTGAGATGTAATTGTGAGTTTGCGAATATCTCTCGATGCTCGTAGAACCATTGTTGTGGGTTCGCCTAGTAATAATTCACTAATAGTGTAATGGAGAGGAATCGGGTGTGTCGTAAGCAACTGTTCATAGACTCAGCGATATTGGTTGTCATGATGTTATACTTTCATCCGTGAAACTGTGAATGTGCCCTTTTCTCTACACCAACATCACGAAGAAATGTTGCAGTTGCTGGCATATACGGTTGAATTTGTCATATATGGTAATTGAAATCGAAATGATGGTAGGTCTTTATAGCTCAGTAGTATAAGTCTAACAAAGTCTTATCCTTGAAAGTGACCTTTAAGTTACCCTTCAAGTGATAAGTGCATAATCTGTGAAGTGCACCGAGAAAAATAACAGAAATAATTTGTTCAATGCTACAATGTGGTTAGAAACGAACACTAAATCTTGGACATTTTCCATGACATTATCACGCAATTGTGTCATGAACCAATTCCAAGAATCATCATTTTCAGAATGCCCAACTTCAAAAGCCAAATGATATATTTGTTTATTTTTATCCATACAAGAAGCCAAAAATATGATACCTCTATATTTCTCCTTTAGAAAAGACCAGTCAATTGCAATAACTGACCTAATAGATGTTGTAAATCTGATAATAAAAACCCCCAAACTCACGAAAAAGTACTTAAAGCGATTATTATCATCAATTTCTAAAGTTTTTCTGGTCTTGGGATTTGCTTTCTCAGCCATTTATATATAATACGGGAGTAGTGTAAATGATTCCTCATGAGATTCGTGCAGTTCTTGTAAAGCTGCCTCCCTTGCCCTTCATGCCTTGTTGTGTGTGATGCTAAGACCCATTGCCTGTTGAACATTTAACATACTTTCTTAGACCAGTATATTCTGGATGTCTGAATGAATTTGTTCTTTATTTCTTTCCCAATAGCATGTGCAGTAGCCTATTTGTGATTCGGGTTAAATCCAGCTTCTGAACACGTGTGCTAGTTGTTATACTTCTTCACTTGGACGAATTGGGAATCTGCTACCTTGGTTGCCTGTAACCACCATTTACAAGATTTGGCATAATATACGAACTAAAACCTTGTTGCATTAGAGTTTCCCACCTTAAACTGAAAGTTCTATCGTAATGCCAAATTGGATAACTTCTCACGAAGCTCGATTTTATTATTAAACATCTGTCTAACCATAACCTGAATCCTATCAACTATAAACGATGTCGCATTATCGTCAATTGTGGATGACAAATAGACAATAAGAGACATGCACCTGAATGTGTTAGCCCGACGCTCATCATTTTGAGGCCCTAAATTGGCTTCTTCGGCCACAAGATCTTCCTGATGCCCTTCAGGTGAATCAATAGGTGTAAAGTGAGTTAGAGTAGGCAAGGTCAACGGCACATCCTGGTTCAAATAATTCACAACCTTTGTGCAACCATCATTACGGTTCTGTAAACCATAGACCAAACCTGCGTTTTCATTCTGCCTATCACCATTACAATCATCTAAAACATAATTAAAATCTTTAAAATAAATAGTGCAATCATTGTTGTCATCATCATTAATACCGTCATCATCATTATTATGACCATCACCATGACCATAACTCTCAAGGTTGACTAAGGTCTCAAACTCTCTAATGCTATCAAGGTAACATATTAACCTCATTCGCAATAAGGGGATCAAACCTCCATCACTTGAAACTCCATCTAATTGACACCTTGCATGCCCAGAAGGTTGCTGATATCAAACTCGACGTCTTTGTCATCAAGTTATGGTCGTGCACAAACAGGAGACTACTCACTTAATTGATTGCTTCTACTAGTTGAGTGAAACAAAGATGGATAAGAACAACTTCGCCTTTTCATTAATGAATCAAATTGTGACCTTGGCCTTTGCTTGTCCCTATCTTCAATTGTCATGATTATTGGTGTATATGACTACCGGTCCTCCAAATAATGTTGTATAAAAAAACAAACATCTTTGTCTGTTTCAATAGGAGTAGGCTATGGTGGAGGACCCTTGAAAGAGAGTTGAACCTCTAAAATTAAGTTCTGTTACTAATATCCCAACCCATCTCTGTACTTATACAAACAACCAACTCATTATATATCACACACCCAGAAATTATCAACGGCTTCGACCTATCGTCGGTGTATAAATAACCACCATTTGTTGCATCTTCCAAGCACTATTGTAAAATATGAAAATTGCAAAGTTTCCATCCTGTATGAAAAAGACATGTCAAATATCATCCCTGAATAAAAAAATAATGAAAAACATGCATGTAAAACACACAAAAATAGGATTTTGTCACAACGCTCGGCAAAGCTCGACGTGAAGTATCAAGCAAATTTGACACTCGATGTAGCTCAACATGCGACGTGCAGATTGACACGCAATGTTGAGCGTTGAACGAATAAATCCGATACAACATTTTGATTGTTGTTCGATACTCAAATTTGACACTCAACACAATGTGTCGAGCCCTATTAAGCGACGATGTTGGATGTATCAGATAAAGAGTTCAACACTCGACATCGTTGAACCGAATGTTCAGTGCTAGAGTTTGACACTCGCCATCAACAAATCGAATTTCGAGTATTCGTCTTCCTCCGCCTAACTCACTAGATTTTCAATTATTTTGTAGATATAAAGTAACTCAATACTTAACGTAAACTTACTTCACATTATCCTAAGCTAATAACGTGTTTTTAGACTACAAAAATATTTTAACAACCTTAAAAATTATGAAATAAATCAATAAATGAAAGTTCACTTATAGAGAGATTAGAAAGAGGTATCTTATCTAATGATACTCAGATGGATCTTGAAGATTGGACATTTCAAATGAATGAGACAGTGAAGACTGAAGAGCAAAGAGTGTTTTTGGGACAGTCTTGGTTAAGAAACGAAGGAGAATGTACGAGAAAAGTAAAATCACACGAGGTTTTTGTTGAAATTGAATTTATAAAGGTATTCAGGTCATTTTGAGGCAAAAAAGTCTATGACATCAAAATTTTATCGGAATGGCCTATATTTCAATCAAGTCTCTTGATTTAGCTTATTTTTTTGAATTTTTCCTAATTCTTTTTCTTTTCACAAGCTAAAGGATGACTTTTGCAATCATCAAGAACTGTGAGAGATCAATGAAAAATAAAAGGAATCCAAATCACAATTTGATTAAAACTCAATATTAATTATTGTCATTTGACTTTTTGAAAAATATATATCACTTTGAAGGTCCCATTTTGTTGAGGTCATAAATTATAGCTTCATTGCAAAATGATATTGGATAAAAGGCATTTAAGACTGCTGTTTGAATTTTGAAGTCGAATTTTAAAACCTCTTACAGTAATATTAGACTTATAACTTATATATGATTTAAATTTTATAATATGATGCATCAGTTTATACGGTGAAAATTCATTAAAAAAATAAAAAAGAAAAGAAAAGTTACATCTGTAATAAAATTTTGTAATATAAACCATTATATCAAATTATATAATTTAAATTATATATAAATTATAAGATTAGTATTATTATACCTCTAATACACGATGATTTTATTTAATAAGCAATCATAAAATATAGTGTATCAATTTGTATAAAAAGTTTGCGCACATTATAAATTTTTTGAATCAAAATAAGCATACAAATTTATCTTTATATTTTAAATTGATTGATTTTAATGAATTAGTTCAAACCGACGCAACATCGAATTTATCCCACCTGGGATTGACTTGATTGAAAAATTAATGAATCGGTCGACTTGGCATAGTTTAAATGTGAAACAGTGAAAGAAATTCGTTACTTCCAAAGCGTTCAAAAGCACTTCAGAAAAGCAATTGTCACATGGGTCCCCCACGACCAAAATACGAACACTTTAACGTTCTAATCGGGTGGCTAACAATCAATGCCAAAGACAATTAATGAAATCGTAGCCGTCCAACTTTTTCACTCTTTGAAGTCGGAACTCAAAACTTGACGGCATTGATTGAATAGTGTGCACAAACAAGTGCAAGAAAACGTGCCACGTGGTATTCACCCGACACGTGCTCTACTACAGCTCAGCCTCATTTAAGGCAAAGCAGCTTCCCGCTCAAAACTGACAACGATTCAGTGGCCAACATAACTGCGGCCCAACCACCGTGAGGGGCCTTTATTAAACCATTCATTAATCACAACCGTCATTCAACGAAGTGGGTCCACTTTGCTGACGTGGACGGTCAGGAAAGAAGCGTAGTCCCTCCATCAGCTGCGTTTCAACACTCAACTACACATCATTAATATACGAACAGGTTTTCGCTTCCATTGCTTAAAACAAAAACAGCAGCAACGAAGGCTTTGTTTGTAGCTGGATTCATTTATATCTGGCGAAAGGAAAAAGAGAAGCAAACCAGAAAAGAAGAGAGAGAGAGAGAGAGCGCATGATGACGAAGAAGATGAGAATCCAAAGCGATATTGTTTTCACCTTGCTGGTTTCTTTATTATTTGTTTGTGGTTCAGTGTTGGGTGCTGATGATGCCACAGCAGAGTGCAGCAGTGATTTTTCGAAGGTGATGACGTGCCTGGACTATGCACAAGGGAAGGCTTCGACGCCCTCAAAGGAGTGTTGCAGTTCTGTTAAGGGTATAAAAGACCAGAAGCCCAAGTGTCTGTGCTTTATCATTCAGCAGACTCACAGTGGCGCTGAGCAGCTCAAGAGTTTGGGCGTGCAGGAGGCTAAGCTGCTTCAGCTGCCTACTGCTTGCCAGTTGCAAAATGCTAGCATCAGTAACTGCCCAAGTAAGTTCAATTTTCTTCACTTTATATTATTTGCATGCATTAATCCTTTCTGTGTGATAGTTATATCTATTCTATTAAATTATTAATTGAAGGGTAAACTTAATTAAGTCCTTTAAAAATTTGATTACAAATTTAAGGGTCTGTGTGTGTGTGTGTGAAAATAGCACATAACTTTGCGTTTTGAATATGGTGGTCCTTGTCCTTGATGTAGAGTTTGAACCGTCTTGTCTGCGGTATACAAATCTTAAAAGACTTGCCCAGTAAAATAACTTCGATCATGTATAAAAAAATTTAACTATATGAAATTTTGTCGGTATAACTCTTAAAATTAAAGACTTAATCCAAGAAATATAAGATTGATAGCATAACCAAAAAAAAAAAAGGTTTCTGATGGCCACAACCGATCAATTAATGTTTATTTCTCAAACAATAGAATATATTTATTGTTGGAAGATAATAGAGAAAATAATATATATATATATATATATATATATATATATATATATAGAGGATTTAATTTTATTACCTAATTACATTACATATTTGTTATTCTAGACTCTCGTGAATAGCCAATCTCACGCCATCAATTCATCATGTCGTTTCCCTATCTTCTAAGGCTTTTATTGAACAAAATGTTATAAAAGCAATCGCTTTGTGTAGGTCGTGTTATAAATGCAATCGCGTTTGTAGGTTGTGTTTTCGATTGCCTTAAACACGTAAAAGGGATGAAAGGCCCGGTCCCAAATAATTATAAATTACTTATAAATATAGGTAAACTACATATTTGGTATTATAGACTCTCTTGAATATCCAATCTCACGCCATCAATTACTTATAAATATAGGTAAACTACAAGTTCGAGCTCACATCTTGAGCATAATTTTTAAGTAACCTTTGAAATTTTGAATGGTTACGTCTGTTAAAGTATGATTGGTCTATAGCATAGCTCACCTTCTAGAAATTAGAAATTGAAAATTATTTTAGTGGAAAAACATTATGCTCTGCTCCAATACTTGTAATATTGTGTTAATGCTTTTTAAATGCACAGAGCTTTTGGGCCTATCTCCCAGCTCTCCAGATGCTGCTATTTTTGCAAATTCTTCTTCAACAGCAACTCCTACAACACCGGGATCAGGAACATCAGCGCCGGAGAAAGCTGATGGTACATCGACTGGGGCAAAGCATGGAGCTTACCTTGTTGGGCCAATGATTGCTACAGCCATCTTTTTCTATGGAATTCCTGTTGGATATTCCTCCATGCTTCAAAGCATATGGGGTTGAAATTTGAAAAATTTATCTCATGAAAACCATTTAACGCGTTTTTCAGGATTTTCAGATTCTCAGTACTCGAAGATTTAATGCTTTGCATCTTCTTCCTTGTTTTATTTTTGACTTTCTGATGTTATTTATGATATCTTTGTTGTATTATTTCCCAAGCTTCCTGCCTATATTTAGATGTTGATGGTTATGTTAGATTGATTGGAATAAAACAGTGTTGTATGCAGAAGGTATCTAGCTATAATCAACTGATAATTTTGATAGTAAACTACCAATATGTTTTCAGAATTGAAATGGTTTAGACAGGAAAATTATAAATAAATTCGGAACACTAATCATTTCTCTATTTAACCAAAATCGATAGACCTTTATACGGTTATTAAAAAAAAAAAAAAAGATCTCTTTTTTCGTTATGCGATCGGAAAGAAAAAATGGTCACTCAGGCGAGCTTTTTTAAATTGGGTAATCTTAGCTTGTGTTTTACATGTTAAACCCCGTGAAAATTATATGAATTTCTTTAAAATTTGTATATTAAATAATATTTATATAGTCTTTAAAAGGATTTACAATTTTTAAAGAAATTTAAACAGTTTTCAGGAGAATTTCAACAATTTTTTAGAGCTTAACACCTTTAAGATGCACGTTAAGCCTATCCTTTTGATTTGGAGAACATAAAATTATATTTAAGAGAGCTGTCTTAGGAATAAGCAGAGGGAAGCATGCTCAAGCACTCACATGAAATAATAATGAAAAAAGCTAACGCTAAACTTCTTGTACACGTTGTAAACGGTACCCAGATTCGTGACCTATTGATTGCTCATTTATAGAAGTTAAAATTGCTTCAGGTTTCCATATTTTTATTAAATTCACTGAGCGAGCGCGCGAAGGGTGAATGTTTCACTACAATGCCTCAAAAATATTAGAAACCAAAAAAAATAGAAACAATGTAAAGAATATCCATGTAAATACCATCAAAACCTATGAGCCAAGACCATTCCAAAAAGAAACCTTTCGAAACAGCAATAGAAAAATCAACAAGTGACAGAACATAGCAAGCATGGGAGGCGTATCAGGTTCGTACCGGTATTTTTTTTGAAATCACCTAGAAGGCAAGTTCCTACCTATCTGATTGGTTTGATGAGAATTTTTCTGAGTTTTAGATCCCATAGGCAACAGAGGCAGTGGTTGAAGAGACGACCTTCCCAAAAGCTGAATGTTCCTTTTCATGCTTGGTCAACGACACAGCGTCGGCAAAGCTCTTTGACAGTTTCTTCATGGAGTCAGTAGATAGTGAAACAGGCAGTTGTTGATCACTAACTGCTACCACTGGAGGAGAAACCTGACTTGCTTGTTGTCCAGCCTTCCTTTCCTGCATTGCTTTCTGACGCTGCTCATAAAAGTAGAAATCATCTAGGATGGATGAATATGTTTCATAGTTCTTAAAAATGTTTAACATCTCAATCCCCTGTTCCATTTCTACCTGCAATATTCGAGTCAGTATAAACAACGTCATTAAGCTATCCATCACAAACAATGAGAGAGTTATGATGACAGATAACATCAACTAAGTCAAACTTGACATATACACAAGAATGGTCAGACAAAAACTTAATCATATGACACCAAATGAGATTCCAGCATCAGCTCTTATAATGTTAGTTATTTTTGTAGATTTTACTCATCCACTATCCTTATGTCACCTTACTTTCTATAGAAGAGTTTGTACATATAATTTGCAAGTAATAACACTTAAACACATACAATCAGAATGTGACATGATACTCAAAAAGCCTCACACCAAGTTTTACTTGCAATGCACTCCATAGGTCTTTCATAATGGAACTACAAGTTTAGATTTGCTTTTTGCTCCAGGCCCATCCATGCCATCCTAGTTGAGTAACCAATTACACACATTAGACACTACTTACAACTGCAAGTACATTCTGAAGAAAACCGAATTCACGTGAGTCGTACAATGGAACTGAAATTTATCTCTCCACAATTTGAGGATTATTAAAGCAGAGCTATGATCCATGCAGAAAGTCCTTCAATGATATGCGCTCCAAAATGGAGCTGCAAATTTGATGTCAAATTACGAGTTTATACAGTTAACATCTCAACTTTCAACATAACACACAAGCAAATATCAACACACAAATCAAAGACCCTGTATGATGGGCAATGTCTTGTATCATTAGTTGAATTTAATATACATATGAATAATACAAAAAAATTCATACAAACAAAATTAAAAATTGCCTAAAATACATGTTAGAGCTGTTAATGCCACAGGGGCATATAAACAAATTGTAGATGTAAAGCAAATTGAGCTTGGCACACCCAAACGACAAAAGTCTAGCAGTAGATAACCATGACAGCCAGTTAAGATGAAAGGAGCTTTGAAAGAAAAAGAGCACCTTATAGATGTCAAGTAACTATAGATTATCAGTTGCCATATTGACCCATAAGTTGAGAATAAAGCATGAGTTCCAATGAGCTCTTACCTCTTGAGTATCCCTACTATTAGTAACAGGCTTGTTGTCATTATTTTCCAGTAGAATGTGACGAAATTGACTGTTGGGTACATCCTTCATTATGTGCCACTTGACAGGGAACTGTCCAGACCACTTATCCTGCAGCCAATAATCTACATTCTTGTTAAAATCTACTGGTCCCACCATCTCTGCCACCCCACAAAACTGTGCACTAGCATTCACCTGAGAACAATTATTAGTGCAAAAACAGAGATAAGCTTACTGCTTTCAAGCTATTGCCTATGGTTTCCAGATGACAATTTTTTATAAAGAAGAATCATGTGAGACCACTGAATGATTGCAGAAGGTATTTATGGCAACATAGCAGCAAAAACATCCACATACAACTAGTATTGATAATAACCACAAAAAAAGGTATATCATACACTTTATGCATGAAAGAATCAAACCAAAAGTAAAAGAAAAGGAAATTTTGATGGAATAAGGAGAAGATTAAAGGAAACAAGACCTGCCCCACAGAAATTTTTGCTTTCATATGACAGCAACAATCAGTAAAAGGAGAGATATCATTAATCCACATATATGTAAACATGTATGTGTATTGGGTGTGCACACGTCTGTGTTTGTAAGTCCACCTAACCTACCAAAAAGTGACAAACCAACAATGGGCTGCGAAAACACAAGTAACCTACTAAATGCATACCATTGCATCACTACATCTATCTGTGGTAGAGTCCCATTTTCTCAAAATTTGATGTTTTTAGCAGAATAGAAAAGTTATCCTAAGTCAAATGAATTAAATATCAACTTCCATGAATGCAGCCAGGTATTCAACATTTGGCACCGAAGACTGGTTAACTACCGAAAAAAAAAGGAATATTGGGCATGTCACATGTTTCTCCTTTGCTTCACGATAAGCAAAATCTAGCTTTTTGTTGCCATTTGGGGTGCTAGCCCAGACACCATACTTTATGCTTTTGTGAACATTATCTTCACTGTAAGATTTGATGATGAAGAACTTTGCATCTTTATAGTCGGTGACAAAATCCAATTGATTGTAAGAGTCCCTGAGAATGTCATCAATAAGGCTATTCTTGCTATTGTCAACAGCAGACCCATTTACCATTGTCCGAATTTTAGGCTTAAATGCCCTTGGCCCCCTATTTCGCTCACTTAGCATATCAAGGGTGACACTACAACTACATGAGAAGTCGTTGCATTTTCTTCTGTGCCTCACTTCGTTGATTGTAGGCCAGATTTGACCATCTATTTCAATGTCAGAGGTGGAGACATTTCCATAATCAGAGGTTGGATCCCTTCGATGGTGAGAGTAGCTTGTGTAGCTGGAGCCTGAACTTGACCCAAACCCGTAAAATGATCCTTTCTGTTGTGAAGCCTGCATAGAATTCTGTTGTTAGAATATTCATTATAAACCATTAATAGTTGTTCAAATAGTATCCAACGAAAAGTCCAAATCCAAATCAACTGTTTCCACTGAAGCATAAATAATAATTATGTATTGAAGCTATAATAGGATAAATCTGGTGGACTGTGTTTTCAAACAATGTGTATTTAGATTTACCTTTCTACAACTATTCAACAATGAAATTTAATAGCTGCTAGCATTTTCAAAAATAAAATTGGCTTATATTATCAAACTAGTGGCACCTATAAAATCAATTTTTGAATGGGTGAACTCCTAGTAAGCCAACTATGCACTACTAGTCTCAAAGTTTCTACAACAGGAAAAAGAAAGGGAAAGATCTTAAATAAGAAAAACATGATTTAAGAAAATACAAATATCAATTTATAGTGAATTTTCTATGTCACTGAGCATAAAGTCCTCAAAGCCACAATTTAACTCATTTTGGACCTAAACATCTCTCTTTCCCAAAGGTTCAAAAGCATGTTGCCACCTAAAATTGAAGCCACACATCTCAGGAAAAGGTATTTAAAAATCCCTATGTGCATTGGCAAGAAAACTAACCAGTCCAAAATCATCTGGAGAAAAATCTAGTGACCCAAGTGGTTTTAAAGAAGTTGGTGGTGATGGCAGTTGAAGCAAATAATTGTTCCCATCAGAAGGGTTTGACCAATCTGACAACAATCCTCCAATTTCAGATCCCTCAAACCCTTGATGAAACAAACCAAGACCACTAGAGTTTCCAAAATAGTTTCCTCCTCTACCGGATGATCGCAGTGGAGACAAGTAATTGGCTCTCAGACTAGATCTTTTGATATTCCCTTGGCGATCAATATGTACTGGCAACTTCTCTTGAGAAACTGGAGTTGGTGAAATACTGTATGGACTGTTAATAGATTGCTGGAAACAAAATGGATAGGAGGCAGGAAATTGTCTATCATTGTACAAACGGCCATTATCCCTTGCAGAAAACTGAGAGGTGACTGGAACACATGATTTATGTACCATTTGAGGGCTGTATTCGTAACCATGAAATGCAACAGGTGAAGGCTCATTGTGGATGCCCTACATTTAGAGCAGATAACAAATACATCTTAGAAGGTGTACAAGGGAAGGCAAAACAGCTAAACTTTTAGAGGCAAGGGAATTTACACACATGAGAACCATTATCCAGAGCTTCATTATTAACAAAAGGAACATATGTACTCTGTTTACCATCTGCATTGTCATAACCTGAATGACAACAACAAGGAAAACAAAAACAATATATATATATATAAGAAAACAACTGTTGCGAGACAAAGCGGCAAAAAGTAGACAAATGCATGCTCTGTGAATATGCCTAATTACCCAAGGAACCATAACAACACAGTTCAGGCCACAGTTCACATCCATAGATTCCTTCTCCTATCTAAATCCCATTGGAAGCGTAAAGTTTTCCTAGTGAAATGAATAGAACATCATTATTCAAGCTACTTGCGCAAATTCAACCTATTCACTAGCTCACATACATACAATTAAAATTTCACCAATTCCAGGAGGACAAATGACATTGGGAAACCCATCACATAAATTTGCATTTGTATTTTCACATAAACGCATGGGATTTTCAAAACTCAATCATGCAAGATCAGTCTCCTATGAACATATTCACCTTACGTCAATACTGATTGCAAAATATAAGTTCTTCTTAATTCATAGTATCTGCTCAAATAACAAAAAACAAAACTGCAAAATTGACTTTTCTCTCTCAACCACCACAACACTGATAGGAATTCACAGCAGCCTAAACCCCCAGTCAGGTTCACTTACTCTAGGCGCCTAAAATAGGAAGTGGGGGGGAGCTGAGGTGGCAGAAGTTGTTATTCCTTTTCCGTTTTTCTTTCTGTTATTTGTTTTCT
The DNA here is from genome assembly GCA_013180625.2 of Boswellia sacra. NCBI lineage: Eukaryota > Viridiplantae > Streptophyta > Magnoliopsida > Sapindales > Burseraceae > Boswellia > Boswellia sacra. The sequence goes on along the minus strand of SNVD02004825.1, from coordinate 186,399 downwards.
GTTTTTAATAATTTGGAATTAGTTTTGGATATGCTGAGCTGGAAAAAGGGGAGAGTTAGTTAGAGAATATTTCGAAAAGAGGGATGAGAGAAGGGGAGTCAGTTATGAAAGTTTTGTAGAGCTTGGCTCAAGGGGAGGGCTGGCAGACCTCTCAAAAGTCTGCTGTTCATACTATAGTAATTCTGATTTTCCAGAAATATAGAAGAGGAATTCCAGTAAACGCTAGCTTAAGGTGCTGTCATTCACATTTTTATTCTAAATTCCGATTCTAGTGATCTTTGTCTGTGTGTGTGTGAGGAGGAACATAACAAACACTCAGGTTTTCAAATTAACCACAAGAAGAAACATCATTTCTCATAAGAAATATTTGTCTAACACCAAAAATGACACCAACATACTCTCAAACACTTAGAAATGATAAGATTCAAGCGAAACATAAAGAACTAACTTCCAATGTAGACTGATGGTGCCTGAGTGGAATAGGCATTGGCTACATATCCACTCTTATCGTACCCAACAGAACCTAAAGACCCAGATTGATCAACAAGCTCTCTCCGAGGACCAATTGGGATAGCATCCTGCGTAAGATGCAAGACATTTCATCAACCGCCAAAAGGGCACCGCTAACACATTAAAAAACCAAGATTGCAAACACAAACAAAACAAATACTATTGAGAAAAAGCCTAGAAACTACCTGACTATTCAACATGTTTGATTTGGAAGTTTTTTCTCCAGTTTCAAGGTTCAGAAAATTCAAATCTTCGGCAGCATCTACAATTCACAAAATATGATCAATCAATCAACAAAAACCAAACTTGTTAGCAAACAAATCAAACAAAGGAAAATTATTCACGCATTTTTCATCCAACCCATCAATGATCTTAACTCAATAATTATGAATCACGATCACTTGGTGGATCGTCTTAGATTTTTCAGAACCACCCAAGCAGTTACACAACAAGGCTTGAAACAAACCAAAACTGGAAGGAAATCGATTAATTCATAGCATACATAAATAAAACGTACGAAGCACAATTTATTGACATACCAGTAGAGGCTAACCGATCAGAACTTGGCTGTGCCATTGCCTATAAAAAACAATAAATATAATTTAACTTTAAATAATATATGATATATGTAAGTACGTATAATAATTTTCAGTTATGGCTTTGTTTGGGGAACGTTTGGTGAATTTATGGTTAAATTTTGGTGTGTGGAGAAAAATAAAAAATAAAAAATAAATAGAAAATGAAAGGAGTGGAGAAAGAGGAGGTTTGGGATGAAGAGTGGATAGAAGTTGGCAGAAGTTTGTGTTGCGTTGGGAGCGATGAGAGTGAGTGAGTGAGTGGTGCGATGATGCTTTTGGTAAGGGCGTTACTGAAATATCTTCTAGTCTAGTCTGTACATTTTAAGAACGAGAGGGGTTTGTCGAGTTGGCGGAACCTCACTCGTCCACCTGCGCCCCATGCAATGCCCTGCAAAATTGCGATTGCTTCTTCTGCTTATGTGTATATGCATACGTACATTACTGTTGATTGGTGCTCTATTGTGCTGTATTGTGTTGTGGGTATTGCTTGCTTTGTTTCCTATTTTTTGAATAAAGCTCTTTGCCAAAGGAAGATAAAGTTCAATTTCGTGTCATGCAGCTATAGCCTCTCTAATCACTTTGTTTTGTTATTTTTCTAAATTGTGTTGGAAGAGAAAATGTAAAAATAAGTCAAATTTTGAGATATATTCGAAAAATTATTAAAGTCATAACACGTGAGTTTTCAAGTTGGATAGCAAGGAATTGTTGAAAGATAATTATCTTACTTGCGGCTTATTAAGTATTGATATAAATCAGATAGATTTCGAACAAGTTATCAGCTAGTTGGACGACTTTATAATCAGAAAATTTGCTTAGACTATCAATCAGCCCAAAATTGTTTTTTAAAGGTGACTTAAATATCGAAAACAAAATAAGGAATTTTTTTATTATACAAAAAAATAATTATTTTTTCTAAAATTAAAATACATGATAGATCAAATTAAAAACTCTAAAATTAGAAAATCTTTTTATTGTTTGTTGCTTAAATTTAAATATAATTTATATAGTTAATGCTTTTTTAACTAACATAAAATATTATTCTAGTAAAATTATATTTAGAACTTAAAAGAGAATGTGACATTTTTCTTCATAAAATAGGATCTTTTCATAGAATGTGTAGGCTTTGGATTGGGAGTGAATTCAAAAATGCAATTTGAGAATAAAAAAACTAATAAATAGCGATCGGTGCCCGTTGTCAAAATTAGGGAGAACCGTGAGCACCTTATATCAGGTAGGTCCCACCATCTCCAGCTGGACCGCCCGAATTCATCCAGGTTTAACAATGCCAAATGGTGTGAGGTGTTTTCCAACTCGGACACAAATTACGGTGTATAAAATTAACCTTAAATCGCGCCTCACTTCCTAATCTGTCAGTTCACTGCCTCCCATTATTATAGACCGTAACATAATCTCGCTCTCTCTCCTGTTCTTCCAACCTAAAAGCGGTATCTCTCGTCGTTTCGCGCCGCTGTCTCGCTGCCGCCATGTCTCAGGTATCGCGTGTTGCGATTTGTTCTTTTTTTTATTTAATTTGCTTTTTATCAATATTTCTATCGCCGTTACAATCACTGTAGATCTAAATGTTTCCTTATTGTATTATTTTATTTTATTGTTTGATTCTGATGTAAGTTAGGGTTTCGTCGAACATATGTCCATTATTGCGTTGGTGCACCTGTTACGTTGATCTTCGAATGTGTTTTTGAATCTTTTAGTGCAAATAAATCGTTGATTCAAGGATACGGCGCAAATTTTAGGATTCGTTTTGCGAACGAGTTAATTGAAGCTGCAAATCTTATTTTCAAGCTTGTCAGTTGTTTTTTTGTACTTTATAATTGCTAGTTATTTTATGGTACAGGTTAATGTATATGTTCGTTTGTTGTCATGTTCAGGTTGATAACAGAAATTCCTCGGCCGCCAAGCGAGCGAGAACTGATGGTAATATGATTCTGGCTTTTCGTGTCTGGTATAGTTATGTTTTCTGTCAGTGTTATTGGCCTAGGATAGAATTGTAAATTTGTGTGAATGTAGCGTATTTTTGTTGAAGTACAATTTGACTGTTACTGTTCTTTGTGATTACAAAAACATAGAAGTTATATGGTCAGTTGGATGATTTGTAGTGGCCATGATAACTGCCTGAAAATGCTTTAACAGAAAGTTCCTGTAAGGTGCCCTTTATTAATTCTCGTGGCCATGGCGAACAATCGCATTAAATAAATCTATAAAATATTAGTTGGGTAAGAATAAATTTTATGCTTGCCTAAAGGAAGCACTTGCAAGCATTTGATATAGCTACTTGTTTTGTGCACACTTAATTTGGTTTTCATATATTTAATAAATCTCTTATTTATTTATTTATTTTTTGGAGTTAGGTTCTGTAGAATGTTATTATTTTTCTCCATATATTTATCATACATTTTGGTGTTTTGATATTTTTGGTTATTATATCTAGATATGTTTCCTGGTATTTGTAGGTAGTCGGAGGGAAGATGATTGGACCTGTCCAAGCTGTGGTAATGTCAACTTTTCATTCAGGATGACGTGCAATATGCGTAATTGTACTCAACCCCGACCAGCTGATCATAACTCTGTAAGTCAAACTTTTTCATTATATCTAGAATGCTTGATGCTAGATGTTATATTTGCTAGTTTCTCACTAAAAGTATATTGGTAAAGGCTCACCTTTGGGGTTTTTTTTTTTTTTTTTTGTTGGGGGGGGGGGAGGTGTTTTTGGGTAGGGGTGGGGGAATAAAGAGTCACAAGAATTTTTTCACCTAGTTATTCTCTTTGAATCTGAATCCTTTTTTTTTTTTTTAATTTTCTGCTGACATCTTCTACAGAAATCTGCTGCAAAGCCTATGCAAGCCCCACAGAATTACTCATCTTCAGCTCCTTATGTTGGTTCCGGTGCACCCTCTTCTATGTATCTGGGCATGCCACCTTATGGTTCTTCCCTCTTTAATGGGTCATCTATTCCTCCATATGATGTTCCATTTTCTGGGGGCTCTGCTTATCATTACAACTATGGCAGCCGTCTTTCTGCAGGAAGTCCTTATCGACCACTGCATATGTCTGGTCCTTCACCTTATTCTAGTGGATCTATGATGGGAAATGGTATGTTTGCCCCTTTTTCCCTTCACCTTTCATCTTTAATTGTTCTGCTATGATGATTGGGTTTTATTTATTTACGTTCAATATCAATGTCTGTCTTCCACATGTTTTTCTTTTAGTTCTACTTCTATCCCATAACTGGACATATGTACTAGTTCTACTTCTATCCCATAACTGGACATATGTACTAGTTCTACTTCTATCCCATAACTGGACATATGTACTAGTTCTACTTCTATCCCATAACTGGACATATGTACTAACTGTGTTATATTCCTGTATAGCAATTTTCTCTGTAAGTGCACATTCATTTGAGGAGCTTATGCACACTAGAGCATATTTATGTTAGCGGTAATGGGCTGTAGCATTTTCTTTCCTTGCAGGTGGGATGTATGGTATGCCACCCCCTCTGATGGACCGCTACGGCTTGGGTCTGCCAATGGGCCCTGCTGCAATGGTATTTCCTGAAATTCTCTCATTACGAGTGCTTTCTTATTGGTATTATCTGAAATCTATATCGGATGTTGAATGTCGCTATAGTATTGATGTCTGTAATAACATGCAGTAATGTTCTATGCACCACCATTCCGATGAGTTTACATGGATTTAGGTTAATACTTCTCAAAATGTAGAGTTTTAGGTGTCTGTTAGGGTTGGGATGTTATAATTTCATTTTTTTTTCACTTAGAAATTTGACACAAATTGTCAATCATCCATCTATTCCAATTTAAGGTTATGAAAAGTAGCTGAGTTTTCTATAACAATAACTAATATTTTACTTTATTTCTTTAAACATTTGATTAATAATGATGATTGGACAGTTGTATTAAATTTTCAAGTAAAAAATTTAAGTCACAGTTCAGTTTCATCATTTTATAGGGAAACATCTATTTGTTTTTTTTTTTTTTTTTTGAGTTTTTGGTCCTGAGCTCTGTTTTGGATATCTGGTAGAATTTATGACTGTACTTTCTTTCACAGGGGCCAAGACCAGGATTTTTCCCAGATGATAAATCTCAGAAAAAGGGTGCAGGTGTGTCATGTCTTTGACTTAGAAACAACAGATTTGATTACGAGGCATTGTGGCAGCTTATTTGTTAACTAACTTTAATCTTTTCCTATTCAATGCTCCACTAGATGCAACACGTGATAATGACTGGACATGCCCGAAATGTGGGAATATTAACTTTTCGTTTCGGACAGTTTGTAATATGAGGAAGTGTAATACACCAAAGCCTGGATCCCAGGTTTGTGCTTCTTCCATCTCCGTCTTGAAGATTTATAAATTAACTTCTTTTAGCAGGGTTGGTTTGTGGTATGGTTTGTCCATTTCCTCTACTACCATTTTTTTTTTTTTTAAATCATCTCTACATTTTGATAATTATGTATTATTCTAAATCATCTCTACATTTTAATTTCTTACTAAATCTTCTTGCAAAAGCAGGCCGCAAAATCTGACAAAAATTCCAGTAAGTCCTCTTAAATCTCTAAGCGTGGTTGGCTTCGTTTTTGTAACTAGATACTCATATGTTACATGTCTTTCAGAACAAAAGATGCCTGAAGGCAGCTGGAAGTGTGAGAAATGTAACAACATTAATTATCCATTTAGAACTAAGTGCAACAGACAGAATTGTGGTGCTGACAAACCAGCTGATTCAAAGAAGTCTCTTTCACCAACACCGGAAGAAAATGATCAGGTCTGTTGTGTGTCAAATTTCTTTTGTATTCATGTTAATTGCTTGAAATTATTGTTTTTGTCAATCGCATTTACGCTTGTTACAAACTCAATAAAAATCCAACTTCACAAACCATTTATGGATAAGGATTTTTCAGTGAAGGCAACCTCTCCTCTTCCTCTTCTCCTTCCCTTCCCTTCTCTCTCTCTCTCTCTCTCTCTCTCTCTCCCTCCCCTCTTCTCTTATCCTATTCTGTTATTTAGATCTTGCAATGCACCTCGTTATTCTCATTTTTTTTTCACTTTTGCATCCATTGATTTGCACTTGTCTACTGTTCCAGTGAGTACTAGGACATATTTGAGGGTTGAGAAGGTCCAGGGTTGTCGTCCAGCATTGCTCAATATGGGTGTCTGAAAGTGAGTCTTGTCGTCCTCATGTTGCAGCGGTTGTCGAGTTACTCTACCTTTCTCATGATCCGTGTCAAGTTGTTGTATTAAAATGCAGTGGTATTTGTGGTCTTTATGGATCCTTTGATACATAATGTGTCGGCTAGCTTGGTCTGGCAAAGATTTTACAGGTTGGTTCTGGTTTCTATTAGTTAGGCTTTGTACTTTTGGAAATCAACTCATCTGTTCTAGTGAGTATGTTGCCCCTTAATATTAGATATGTTACCAGCTGCTAAAAGGATTCTGGTTTTCGTGTGGTTTTTGATTTTGTCTTCATACTATTGGAAGTATGCTGTCATGCAGATGCTTCTGTTAGATTATGGAGTTCACAAACCTAAGTCTCATCATGTCATCTAGAAGATTTTGGGACTAGAAAATGTGTCTGGAAATTTTGTCAGTTGCTTTAGGAATTAAGCCAAGACCATTTTCTTTCCCCATTTTTTCCTGTGACATGGTGGATAACACTAGGTATTGCTCTCAATGAATCATGTTTTTATCGGCTTGTTAAGTAGGACTTGCTTACAGGTTTTTTCAAATCACTTTTGACCTTAAACGATGCTTTTTGGAGGATTTAACTGTCACTTTCTTGCGTGCCAATTGTTTGAGTGAAATAGCTTAATGTTTAGGGCAATGCTTTAAGGAACACGTTTAAAAGTATCTTGTTCAATTGTCCACATACTCAAAAAGTTTCTTGTGTGCAATTTTTTGCATTTGTTTTGCGAAAGCTGATAGAGGTCCCAATGAGAGTCAGTCCTGTAGTTGAAGCTAGATAAAGGATAAAGGTAAAATAAGGGACTATAATGCCTGCATTTACCTAACAGTGTGACATTGTTTACATTCATTTAAAGATTGATGGTCAAAATTCTCTGCATTGGCGGCCTGGGTGCATGCACAGTTGAGAGGTGGAGGTGAGGTTACTGCTAGTGTAGGTAGTGGATCCCTTGAGTGTGCATCCAGCCAATCTATGCCTTCTTATCCGTTTATAGAAGATCAATCATTTGGTGTTCCTTTTAGAAGATCAATCATTTGGTGTTCCTCTAATGGTTTTTCATTTATTTTCTTATGGTATGCCGTGCTTGTTACTTAACTAGGAAGAGTAATCTAAGGTAAGGGTCTGGTGGCTTTCTGGCAAATCCCTGCCTTAGCTGGGTTTATAATATAATAATAAATTAACAAGAGACCGGTGTGGCTGGTCAAGTTTGTTGGGTCCTCGTTTGTTTAATGGAAGTTTCGGTCGCGGTGTGCATGATTTGATTCATTCGATAGTTTGAATTATTTTTAAGTAGTAGAAAATTGTGGTAATGTTTTTAAAGGAAGTAATTACTGGTGTCTTTCTTTTAAGAAATTTTAATTATTTAATCCTGCAAATAGATTTATAAACACATCGACTGTTTCTTTTGTAAGCTTTGATACAAAGGGTAAAAGTAGGGTTTTATAGGCTTCGGCATGAGCTTAAAACAAATTGAGCTAAAACGCCAATAAAACACGTAGCCTAATCAAATCGGTAAAGGGGACGAAACCAGAAGGGCGGTTAGAGCATTGTGACCTCATTAAATCACATCCCGAATTTTAATCTTCATCCTCTGGTGATCTCCAATTTTGTTATTTGGGAATGGTGATTCCTCGAAACTAAATAATATATATATATATATATATATTTCATTTTTAATTTTGTCAATATTACCACCGCAAAGTATTAACAAGTTTTCAATTTTTAATGTATTTACTTTTTTATTTCGAGTAATGATAGATATACAATCAAATTATATAACGTAACGTGGTATATAGTTATTAAATAGGTAGATTTTATTTTATTTATTAAAATTTATTAAATTTATTTTTTATTTTTATTCACCTGATTAGTTTGTATCATTTTAGGTTATATCAATTAAATTGTATAATTTAGTTATATATCGAACATTATCAGAATAGAGCAACATCCGTTTTTTTATTTTTTGAAATTAATTTACTAATCTAATTAACCTAAATTTAACAGACATTATAGACAATTTTATAATTAAGCATGTTAAATTGTAAAACGTTTATACAAAGAGGTATTTCAAATAATTACATTCTAGGTTTATCAATTCTATAAAAAAGCTATTAGGATTGGCCTTTCTTTACTTGGAAGTACGTGAGAGGTTTTATTTCTTCATTCGAAAATACATAAGAGATTTTAATTTTTCATTTAAAAATGCATACAAATTTCTATTTAATTAATAAAATCACAAATATTTTCGACATTAAACTAAACTGAAAAATAAACAAATCTATCAAATCTCATAATTCTTTGAAATCTTTAGATAGCTCACATAATTTTTTGTAAAACTAAGCTCTTATAGAAAACCAAAAATTAAAGGTTGCAAAGACATCTTTAAAAATGGAAAGAAAATTAAATATTCAACATTTTTCAACGAAACAAAACTTAAACAACCTGAGATGTTTATTTTAACGTGTGCAATACAGGCCGCCAACGGTGGGCAGTCCTTTTCTTCACCTCATTGCTAGTTTTTGAACTTAGGTCCTCACAGAAGGTACGATTATCGCCATTATGCGCTTTTAAAAGTAATAAATACTTCAAAAATGTCTGATAAGATGTTTTAGGATTATGGCAGGAAAGCAATAATACAAAGTTCCATAGCCTTTCACTGTTTACAGCATGTGTTCAAGAGAGACCAAAATAATGAAATTAATTAGGCTTTGCGATGGAAGCATGGGATGCAACTAGACAGCAAAAACGGCTTGGTCGAACTTCAAAGTCCAAACAATGAACAATAAAACAAAGTCAGTTCCATGAAGCATGCCCAATCTGATAACGGTGAGCTTGTCTGCTCATGAAGATAAACAACGAAATTCAAAGTCCAAACTAAGCCTAATTCCTGGAAAAAGAAAAAAAGAAGAAACAAGTCAGTTTAACATGTAGCGAGGACTTTTACATGATGGAGGCAAAGTTTCATCAAGTAGAAGCTGTTGATTGATTTAAAGCTTTGCTAAAGCTAATGTTTGCTAAAAGGGATTCCTTTCTGTTACATCTGGAATCCCCTCGTGGAACAAATTAATGACCTCTCTCTCTTTCAGCTGGAAGAGACAGTAAAAAGAAACTCATCTACTCTTAAGCAGAGGATTTAGCACTGTAAACTGATACAAGAGAAAAGAACCTGAACAATGTACATCCCATGGCCCCTTCCCCACTTCAGTCTGAAAGTGTAACAGAGTAAGAACATGGTGTAAGCTTGCAATTTCACATGTCCGGACTACAGGTCGTCCTCTTTACCTAACACAGGAATAACTATAAACTAAACCGAGCGAGGTGTCAAATCAGAAACTAACTGACCTTAGCATGTGAACCATTGGGTTGGAATGACTGATAGTGTCTTAGCAGTCAATTAAGAGGACTGGAATAGAAGCCACTCTCATATGGTCCTCTAAACAGCTGGATCTCCTGAATGTAATTGCCTTCATCATTGTGTGACGACAAAGAATGCACTTGGGACAAAGTATGCACTTGGGACTCGGTCCACCTATATTCTACTGAAGAAAGTGGAGAGCCTTGAGTCACTGCATGCATCACAGTTGGAGGCATACTGGTATTACTTGTATTTATGGGGCGGTCAAGTGAAACCTGTTTTGGCTCGAATAAACCCCAAGAACTTTTTGACAGAAGAGAGAGAGCACGATGACAATCTTGTGCCGCACCCAAATTGAAAGAAATCATGGATTCTTCGTCACCTGCAAAATTTAGTCACTTTAAAATTTTGTTCATCAATTCTAATTAGATGAGCATTAAATAAGACGAGCACAAAAGGGAACATGTTACAAACCAAGAAACTCTTATAAGCTAGATTGTTTGATCAAATTAAAGGCAAAAACCTATGAGCTTTGCCTCACCTTCTTTAAGAAACTCAACTTTAGCACCCTTGGCCTTGGACAGCAAGAACCCATTGGAATCATGATGAGCGGAAAGTAATGAGTTTGGCACCTGATTGCCACGAATATGCAGCAGCTCATCAGTGCCTCCAACTTTTGCAGGCTTTAACACATAAGCTTTTGTTTGAATTGACTTGGAGCCACATGTGCCTTCCCATGTAAAATTTTCACTAGGCTTTGTATGAGCAAATGGGAGACCGTTCAAGACAAAACCCATCTGCTGCTTCCCATCTGCACATATAGATCAACTATATTAAACCTCATGGATGGCTATGGTGTAAAACCAATTATATATACCACATGATCGAAGATGGTTCTAGGTTTATGGTCCAAATTGTTGATGGCACATGTTAGATTAAGTGTGCTTCATTCAAGAGTACATCAGAAATTAATATGAAGTGATACTAATGACGACCAATGTTTGATATTGATAACGTAAAGCATTCAAGCTTCTTAATAGCAGGAAAAGGAATATGAAGTCTGGAGTTTGAAATCAGTACCATCAAGTGATGAAGACAGCCTTCCTGGATTTAACCTGATAGTTTCTGGCTGTGGCTTCCGGCGCCTAGCATTGTGATCCGAAAGCCGCCTACGACAACTTCGCTTCTTTTCATCAAATTCTGACAGACTATGGAACCTTTGACATCACAGGAAAAGTAAACACCATTTACTATCAGAATTCCTTGTGGTGAGTTAGAAGGACTTCAAGCACATAATCTTCCAATAGATGTGCACATAAACAAACACGGTACACACAAACAAACAAAAAGCTTTACCTGCTACACTGCTGGCAAAACCTCCGTTCAACACCACCTACAATGACCTTCGGGCATTTTGAATGGCTTTCACAAACTCTATGTTTGCGATGATAATCCTTAGCCGATGAGAGGTCAAGGCCACAGCCCTCGACTTGGCAGCGTGCAGAAGCATGTATGCTCTGGGAATTTGACTTGGATCTCTTTGCTGGAGCAACAGATGATGCATGAGTCACATTAAATGATGGATTTTTAGCATTGCTCCCTGCACAAACATCTTCATAGTACATTCGTTTACCAAGCTTTAAGCCAAGCAAAGGCTCACCAGAGCCAACTGATGCCTCAAGTGTTGGGGAACTAGCAGTTGGTTTGGCCTTGGCAAATTCTTTCTTATCGGCAAAATCTTCTGGAATTTCTTCAAAAGTCTCCGGATCAAATTTGGACGTTCTTGTTTCCCCCATAGATGATGAATTATTGGAAGGTGATTTTGAGCTCTTTGATAAAGAAGCAGGCCCTAAATCAGAAGCGGAACCACCACTATAGCCACCATGCCCTGATGAGAAGAAAGATGCAGAATCAATTCCCCCATCTCCATCAATTTCCCATTCTGTTTGTTGCAGTTTCCTAGGATTTTCAGCAGCCGTCCCATTGAACATGATTAGGTTTTCCCAATCCCATTGCAAGGGAATCTTTGTATTCCACTCCATCATCGAATTCATAGAATTACCAGACAATTCACGCACTCTTCCCCATAAAATTCCTACAAGTACGATAATTATAAAGGCTTATATAGATGTTACGAAAGGGCTGGAAGAAATTTAGAATGTTATCAAGAAAAAGCCAAAAACACAAAATCATGAACAGATTAAGTAACAAATTTTATACTCATCAAATGGCATGTAATGCAGCAGTGTGCAGATAATCAAAAATAGCATGGGAGCATAACTGACCTCCAAATCTCAAATCTACAAGTGGCTAGCCAATTTGTTTCTATAATTCAAGGGTTACTTATATGACCAAAGGGCAAATCTTTGGCTCCCTTAGAACAATATTTGGTCGGCTGGTTACCAAACTTTGAATGAACAGTTAAGACTGATGCTGCTTGAACTCTGCCCAACAAAACTGTTCGATGCATGCACCAAAAGCATACAGAGATCTCTTTAAGAACCTCCTACCTTGTAAATGCAATTCATTCTAGCATTTGCAAATTCTGTCCTCTTTATCAAACAAAAAGTGAGAAGCCAACTACAAGAATCCAAACAAAATTTACTATGTAACTCTTTAAAGGGAAGAGTTAATCACCACCACCAACCAGTTTGATAGGGATGGAAATTCTTCCCTTACCTCCTACAACTGTCGCAGTGATTTCTCCTCTAAATCTAGTCAAATTCTATTAAAAAAAAAACAATTAAATGAAATTGACCACCTTCTATATTTTCACTCTCTTGAACAGAGCAGCATAAGTAGAGCCTACTTGATTTCCTTCTCTTTCCAATAATTGTAACCCTATTGCATAAATATTCTCACGTTTTACCTCCAATAATTTCCATATTCAATATCTGAACAAACCTGTTAGTGGATGAATTTAATGCGACCCCACAAACAAGACTGAACAAGAAAATGGACAGCTATTCCACGAGGAAAAAGCCTAACAAGCAGGACCAGAAGTTCCACAAAAAGCTACCGCAACAAAAACCCAGAAAATCTCAACCAGGACAAAGTGAAATTTAAGAGATGCAAGTTGCCAACAACCTTTACTTCTCTTCACTACCGAATCGAGAACATTAAAACCAATCAACAAACACCATCAATCACAACAAATGCATTCATTAATCACTCAACAAAAAGATTCAACAACTGCCCCAGAAGAAACAAAAAACAAAGTTATAAACAGATCAAGATATTTTTTTAATTCAACAATTCTTTGAGATAAATCTGTCCTTGAACAGAACAAAGCCAAAGTTTTTATGACAACCCAGCCCCATTTCTAGGGTTTCTTTATGTATCAGGGTAATAATTAATAAGTTAAAGATTTGCCAAGGAAAATTTTTTGGGGTTTTGGCTCACTGTCAAGAGAAAATAAATGAAAGAGGCAAGGAAAGAATAACAAAGAGAAAAAGCATCGTTTTTTCCTTTCTTTCTTTGTCTCTCTTTTTGAAGCGCAGACAAATCCACGTTACAACAGTCAGTGACTGAGTGAGGGTGAAATGAATGTTTCAATCTGAGCCGCAAAAATAAGAGATGTTTCTCCAAATTTAGAGATATTTTCAGCTTCGATACCATCCAATCATCATTACTTCCTTTTTTTACTACAATCATTTCATTCATTCGTTTACTATGTCTGTGAGTCAGAAAAGGAGCAAAAAAAACTTGTAAATCCCAAGAGACAGAGAGAAAAATAAATACAGAGAAAAAAAAAATCTAAGTCTTTTCTTACCTGAAAAAAAAAGGACTGCGAAAGGTTAAGATAGAGAATGAATATTAATAAATGAGGCGAGTATTTGAGTGCGAGAATGAACTTTTTTGCGGCATCAAAGTCATCTCAGTTGCTATCATTCAACCATTCCATTGAAGCGCACCAAAAAACAAAAGGGACATGTGGATTGTGGAGAATGGAGAAGCCACTTGCTGCTTTCTCACAGCTTTGCTTTTTTGGACGGTTTCAGAGCCTCGCTTGTCAGTACCCAAAGACTGAAAGACACTAGTAGGATTTTGATGTCTGAGTCGGCCTCAGCTGAGTCGACCCGGGCTCCACCAAAGTTGACCGTATATTTCTCCCCTTTAGTCAACATTACACTTTATTTATACTGCAAGCATTATTGTTATTTATAAAATATAAAATATGTATATAAAATTAAAATAATGAGATTTAGTTACAAGTTACAACAAAGAACGATGTATCACTCACATAAATATTATAAATGTATATATATTGATTACAAAAGAACTTGTTGTTAATGCACATATATATAATTTCCCAAATAATTATTCATATAAAAATGGTAAACAAAAATATAAATATTAAATTTAAATATTTATAAGTATTTCAATAATATTTTTCAACTTTTACATGAAATATACCTGCATTAAGTAAATTAAAAAATGATTATAAGAAAATTGAAGTTATAAATGTTTGATATCATATACGAAATTTTGTATAACATCTTACACGGGATTTTGTATACAAAAAATTCTGTGTATACGGCATTATCTTGTAAAAAATTAATGCTATACCTACAACTAAATTTTACAAACAATTAGTTACAATATGAGTTTGATAAAAATTTATTGAAGAATAAAAAACATAAAAAAAAGAAAAGTTATAATACATGATATGATGATTATATTCACTATGATTTTTTCGATTGAGATCATAAGAACAATTAATTGTATATAGATTATAAGTGTTGTATTATTCCTTATAGAATTGATGACTCTAATCCACTCTATTTCTTAGAGATGAGATAATATTTATTTATTAATGAGATAATATCATAAACCACCCATATTCAAAAAATCTATTATGCAAATATATCGTCGCGGTCTCTAACTTTCACGTTTAAACTTCGTCTCAGTCTAACAAACACTTTTCGTTAGCCTTCAAATTAACAGCCAAGGGCATTTTAATCAAAGAACAATTAAACTAATCAAACACTCGATAGCAAAGTCCATGTAAGCTTTAAGCTTTGCAACCAAGGGAGACCAACTGGATTCTTTTTGAACGAGCGCTTCTATATGTTCCTTCCATTCTTTTAAGCAAACCATCTGGTGCAAACTCTTGAATTAGCAAATTATAAGGAAAGTGATTAGGTAAACACCCATTTAACTTCATCTTCTTCAAACACATATGAATCACATATGAATCTGATTACATATTTTATATTTCCCATAAGTTTGAATATAAGACCACCATAGGCGTCAGTTTCTAGTACCAAATTAATTCCCTTCATCTCATCAAGGAAAATAAAAGCACCATCAAACTTCCCATTATCGGCGTAACAGCCTATCATCCGATTGCAAATCTCCAAAGATGGGCTAAGACCATGATCCTTCATTTCTAAAAGAGCACTAATAGCTCCTTCCATCAAACCCTTTTCACCTAACAATCCAGTAATCTTCCCGTAGTACATTAAGTCTTGACTTCTCCAAGTTCTTCCACATGGCAAACACCCGTGCACACATCCTAAGTTTGAAACTTTGCAACAGCCCAGTAACCAAAACCTAGTCTTTTCTATTGCTTATAATAAATTTATAGACGAAATGAACAAACACTTGATATTCCATTAGCTTCTCAGCATGCTCTCTCTCTTCAAAATTCGATAGCTTGAAAAAACTAAGCACAACAAAGACGCAAGTGAGCTTTAACCAAAAACAAGCAAATGAGAAAACTAACTGAACTTGGAGATTTCCAAAAACATTTCTAGCCATTACCAAAATCACAAAAACCACATCGTTTCGTTTCTCTTCAATTCGTAATTTGAAGAAAACATGATTGAATTCACAAACTCAACAGCCAAGTGTTGGTACCAAAAAAAAAACTCAGATGTGGAAATACCATCAGTTTCGATCTCGTTGGGCTTGGTAATTGGCGACAGAGCGATGGGCAACGAATCCTCTGATTTTTCATCCATTCAATTCCACTAAAAAAAAAATTACGAACCAAAATCAGTTCATTCCCTGAACAAAATTAACCACAATCGAAGGCTACTGAACTATATGTACAAGAAGATGGAGGAGACCATGTTACAGTTGTACCGAGGAGGAGATATGAGGAAGATGGATTTGACAAGGCAGAGGCCAAGGATAGGTATGAGGTAAGGAGGGCGAATGGGAGTGAACAGAGAGAGAGAGATCGGAAAAGAGCGGTAGAAGTCGACACTTTGAGGTTGATCTCAGCGAGGGCAAAGTAAGTCCACGTGTTTTTGTTTTCATTATATTATCAACTGTATAACCAAGGGTACGAGAGGTTTTTTACCTTTTTTTTATCTGGTCTGATAATCTGAAAGATAACGGAAAGTATTAGATGGACTTCGACTAAGCTTAAACGTAAATATACTGTAACGATATATTTAAATAAGAGATTTTTTAAATGGTATTAAATTAAATTTTAAAGGTGTTTTATAATATTATCACATTTCTTAGCTCAGATTCACTTTCAATTTGTTAAATCTATATACATGGTGGGGTTATTTTATATTATTGAAGTTATCGGCATAACAAGAGGGCAGTGGTTGACATTATGATACTAACAAATTTGATGAAGTGCAGTTGTTGTTGGCAAGATAATTATAGCAGCAACATGGGATCTGATCGAAGGCATAAATAATGTAATAATAATAATAACATCAACATGGGACATGATCAAAATGAAATAATAATATAAGCATCAGGTGCTCGCGATTTGTTCAGAGATGAGTGGGCGGTGAAAGGTGGGTCATTCGCCTACTGCACCCATTAAAAAGTAAAATAATGGTAAATTTATTAATCGGGGCAAGCAACTTGTTTATATTAAAAACATGAATCCTCTGTCGACTCAGGTTGGCACCAGATAAATTTAATCAGCTTGAAATTTTTAATTGGAACTTCAAGATCTTATGCTTATAATTAACGCGGAAGAGAAGACCCACTTGAGCTCAGAAAGTAATGGAGTTGGACATGGACATTCCATGGCTCATCGATTAAAGAACAAAGAGAGAGAGTTGAAGCTGTAAAAATATTGCAAGCATTTAACTATATTAATGGCAAAGTAGTTGAGTTCTCACAGAGTGAGTTTTTTTTTTTTTTAACTGTTGACAACTTAACATTATAAGTAATTAGAGAACGCAAAATGTTGCTTTGTCATTTAGAAAATGTTGTTGCATTAGCTGTGGTTTTGGTTCTCATCTTCTCCACCATGTCCTCTTTAAGGAGCCTTCTCATTATCTTCCCAGAAGGAGACTTGGGGATGGTGTCCACAAAATGCAACACTCTCACTCTCTTGTAATTTGCAACATTTGAGCCAACATAGTTCATGATATCTTCTTCACACTCTTTGGATTTTGGGTTCATCACAACACATGCAGCTGGAATCTCCCCTGCCTCTTCATCGGGCAACCTGTTATTATACAACATAATTAGTATTATAATAACAATAATAACAACAATAATATCATGCATATTTGAGTTTTAATTCCAAATTAATCCAAAATTTTCAACTCTTACGGCACAACTGCAGCATCTTCAACTGAAGGATGACTAAGAAGGATAGCCTCGAGCTCTGCAGGTGCTACCTGTTAATGATCAGAACCATGATTTTTAGTGACATTTCAAGATATTTACATTTATCATTCTCATTCAAGGGCAAGTGGGTGATGACTGATGACATAATTGAGGCCCAGTTCTGCACTCTGGTCATGAGTACTACCATCAAGTTCGAAGTCACAAGATCTATGATTAATCCCACCTGAAGACTGAACAATGATGGTGGTCTGCTGCAGTAAAACGTGCTCATACCAGCCAAAGTTAATGTGTCTGTTTATAAATTTAAATATTGGTTTTTGTTTCCTGATTTTGACAGCAAAAGTCTTTCTGCCCCTACAGTTTACATAAAATGATCATGTTTATCTTACTTGGAAACCTTTGTACTTTATTAACTCCTTGATTCGATCCACAATAAAGATATCTCCATCATCATCAATGTACCCGATGTCACCAGTGTGCAGCCATCCGTTCTTATCAATGGTGCGGGCAGTTTCCTCTTCATTGTTATAATAGCCTGTAAAATTTATCTTACTGTGAGCTAGCTGGCAATGGAAGTAATGTTGTTTAGGTAATTGAAAGTGCAGTAAAAGCTAACAACCTGACAGAGATGTATTAAGTTTTCCATACACAATAAGTGTCAAATGGGAATAGTAAAAATATGCTGCTACTACTATCTACTGCAGTCAATATTATAGCTTGTACCTTGCATAACACATTCGCTTCTAACGCAAATTTCACCAGGAGTATTATTGGGGAGAGATCGACCAGTGTCAGGATCAATGAACTTGACTTCCAAATTGGGGAGAATGAATCCCACCGCGTTTTTCTTTGCAATGCCATGAGGGTTGCCAGGGTCCCCATGGGAGAGCGTTATGCAACTATGCTCAGTCAGTCCATAGGCCTTGTCATAATCAATTAATATGTCAAGATAATCTGTTAATTAGCTTTATTTTTAATACTATTACAAGAACGTTATTGATGGTTGAAATGATCTATTATCCATACATACTCGCATAGAGGGAACCCATAAAGCAGAACATATAAAATGTACTAGAACCCCAACTCTGTTAAAAGTGTGTTAAGCTCACCTCTTGGACTTCCACACCAGGGAACTTGTTCTCAAAAGCAGTGAGGAGTTCGGGGGCAAGTGGGGCTGCTGCGGTCATGACAGCCCTTAGTTTGAGTTTGCTGAGATCAAATTCCTCCACGATAGGATTCTTAACCAAGGCCAAAATGATAGGTGGAACAATTGGTGCAAAAGTGACTTCTTGTGTGATCAATGCATTTAGAAATGTCCTGAGTTCAAACCTATTCATCACCACCACTTTGCCCTTGTTCCTAAGCGTGGCACAGCATATTCCAGTGATCCCATATATGTGAAAGAACGGAATTAGTCCTAGTGTGGTGACCTGACCCATCATTTCAGGTCCTACACTGAAGAGTGTTGAGCAAAGGTTAGCTACAAGATTCCTATGAGTCAACATTACACCTTTTGACATCCCTGTAGTGCCTGAAGAGAAGGGAAGGGCACATAGATCAGTCTGTTGTACTTCCTCGTTTGTAAAATTATTGCCTGCACGGTCGGCTGCTTCGAGTAGTTCACTCCAATTAATGGCACTTTCGATCCTTTCATCACCCACTACCACAACCGGCAACCCCAGGCTTTTTACCTGTTTTTTTTTTTTTTTCCAACAATTCACATTAGCCTTTCTTAATGTTTATAGACACCTATGAAACTAGGCTACCATTATCCAAACATTATTAATATTGTTGTTAGTTACCTTTTCGTAAATTGTGCCACTTGTGACAATCAATTTAGCATCAGCAGCCTCCACTTGCTTCTTTAGTTCTGATGCATGCGCTGTCGGGTTGGCCCCTGAAAAGACACCACCAGCAGCCATGATTCCAAGAGCGATAATGCCATATTCAGCCACATTTGGTAGCACTACAATCACCACACGTCCCTTTCTCAACCCGAGAGATCTCAACGCCTTGGCAAACCTTCTAGTGTCCCTAACCACCTCAGCATAAGTGTACGCCTTTCCACTCACCGCTTCCACAAATGCTACCTTCTCACCAAACAGTTCAGCGTCTTTGAGTACAAAATCAGGCAGTGTCGTGTCATCAGGCACTGGCACTGCCGGATATCGGCTACGGAATATATGATCCTCCTTGTGCGCTGAACCTGACATGGCCATTTCCATAGTTGATTTTTGAATGCGCAATGATCCAAGCTTTGGCCTTTGCTTTTATAAGGAAGATAAAAAATTTTTTATATTTGTGATCATACTTTGTGCATGTCATTAGTCCATGCTTAAAAGATTAAATGTCTAAGGAAGGGCGAGATTGCCATGGCCTTTTGGTTGGTGGCATTTTGTTGAATCATGTTGCAGCCACAGCCTCACTCAGACAGGCTAACAGCATTCTTTCTTTCTACCTTTAGATTGCTAACAATTCGAATGTAAAAATGTATTTTGCCATTTCTCTTTATTTGAATGCCACAATAATCATTCTTTGCATGTGAATTGTGAACTCTTCAGAGCATCGAACCACCTACAGTACTACAGGAGGAAATGGTAACATAACATAACATTTAAGATAAGCTTTTTGGGATTAAATCCATTAATAAATTAATTCATAATATCTAAATTTGTGGTTGTTAGACTTTCTAATTAATTGGGATGTTCAACCCAATTATTTAGAAGTTGAAAACTAGCTCCAAAGACAAATTTCAACTTAAATATCAATATTATTAGACTTCTTATGATAGATCTTATCTTGGACAATTGGAATGCTTGTTTGTAAAATGATTCAACACCATTACTACACGCTTCCAACAAATCATGAATTGGGTGAAGTCTATAATTACGTGGAAGAACTGGATGAAAATAAATGAGCGGTTGATAATTAATCTAAGATTCTCCATTGATTGTTCGACATAAGAACATGTGCACTAATGAAACTATGTTTTAAAAAAATTTAAAAATTCAGATCAATAAAACAAAGAAGCCGAAGTCATGATGGTTACTTTAGAAATTGCTACATGTATCTTTTTCCATTGATGTGATCTTTTCTGGGGCTTTTATGGAAAGTGTTGTTTTCTTGTTGACAGATATGGTATATCAAAGTCCTTTTGTGGACGAGAGGGCCAATGCCGAGTACAAGCCTTACTTTTTATAGTGTGCACCAAAGCCTGCGTAAAGGTTGTGTGGTTACGATCTTGCTTCTCGGTTCTGGTAGTGTGACCGCAACAACGGAGGCTGTGATGTGATTTAATAAAAATAAGGCCCGTCGGTGCAGCAACGAAGGACAAGTTCTAGTTGTGAAATATCGCAATCTTCTAGTCGGCGAGCAGTAACGGAGGTTATATCTTGTAGTCAACTGCAGTAAGTTAGGGGTGCACATGATTTTTATTCATCCGTCTGGGCTTGATATATCATGGTGCAATAATAATAAAATTGAGTACAAAAAAATAGAGAATAATATAATAAAAATTTTGAAAATCTTCTGCAATATGGTATGATGACAAATATTTTTAAAAAAATTCAAAAATATTATATAATATCAATCCCTTTTTCAAAATTTAAAATTATATAATGTATAATGATATAATTGGTTATCTATAATATATACATGTGAATGTTATATACTTTAATAATAATATATAATGAAAAGGTTGGTAACCCTAAATTCTTAACCATAGAAAGTTTGAGGCAATTTTAATAATTTTATTGTAATATTCGTTTCTAACTTTCTTTTGTCATTCTTTTTAAATATCTTTGTAAGTGAATTATAATTTCTTTTTTTTTTAATTTATACTAAATTGAAAGTTGAAACTTTGTAAGATTTAAAGGTTTGACTTGAAGGTTGAAAGTTGAAAATTTGTAAAAAGATTTGGATATGTAGTTACTTATTATTTGTGTTATTATAGATATTTAATTACTTGAGTATTTGTATTGTTATATAATATGTAGTTACTTGATATTTTTGTGTTATTATAGCTATGTTGTTAATTGATTATTTGTTTTATTATAGAATATGTAGTTACTTAATTATTTGTATTATGAAGCATATATATGTAATTGCTTGATTTTTTATTTAGTATAAAATTTGTATTATGGATCATAATATTAAACAATGTCAAAATAAGAACTCAAAGTATCAAAATCTTAGGAAAAAAAGCTCTAAAAAAAGCTCTAAAATCATTAAAAACAGTAAAACATTATCCAAATTTTGATCAACTTGATCAACTACCTGAAAATACCATATCCTACCTCATCGTGCAGGGATATGGTATAGCATTGTATTCAAGAATGGCATCGTATGATATAAAAATTTAAAACCTGACCTATAGAGGGTAGGAAAATGATATAGTGATACCATACCATACCATACTCATACACACCCCTACGCTAAGTATCAATAATAGAGGTTTGAACTATACAGGTAAAGCAAGGCGAGGCAACTCTTTTTGTCTACAATAGGGATTTGGTGTTCTGAGACTCCGTCAGCTCATACAATGAGTATTCTATATTTGGGACTCGATGGTCGTTTCCTACTTAATTAGCTGTAGTACTATGTTCATTTTTGCGGAGAAATCATAGGAATCTTCGGTGATCATTTTGATGCATTTTTATCCAAATTTTAGAGAATTAGATTCAGGTAAGCACCTTTGTATTGTGCTGATTTCTTAACACAACGTAACATGTGCTAGTGGCAAAACCATAACTTTTCTTCAGAGGGCACCACATAACTTAGAATTCAAATAAATATATAGCTAAATATAATCATTAATATTTAATTATGTTTAAAATAATTTTTAGATAAATTAAAAATAATATAATTATTTCTTATATATATTTATATATATATACACACACATACATACATACATACATACATACATATATATATATATATATATATATATATATATATATATGTATATAAGACTAACGTTAAAATATATTATAGTTTGAAAAAGTTTTCTAACATTTATATAAGTTTTAAAGTTTTTTTATTATAATTAAATTAATATATTTTTAATAATATTGTTTTAAAAATTTATATGAAAGCTAAATGTATTTAATATTTGGATTTTAATATTCTATACCTAAAGAATTTTTTTGTACTATTTAATTATCTAAATTTTAAGATTCTATATAAATTAATATATTGATGATTAATTGAGTTTAAAGAATATAAAAATATTGATTGATGTACTCTATATATTGAAAATAATTTTTCAAATCTATTATAATTATATATATTCTAAATGTCTTTCAAATAAATTATATAAATAAATATATCATAAAATTTTAATCATATAATAACATAAAATAAATACACATAAATAAATTTAAATAAAAATAACACATAAAGTTAAAGTTAAAAGTAAAATTTAAAATATGATATAT
Organism: Boswellia sacra; assembly: GCA_013180625.2. Taxonomy (NCBI): domain Eukaryota; kingdom Viridiplantae; phylum Streptophyta; class Magnoliopsida; order Sapindales; family Burseraceae; genus Boswellia; species Boswellia sacra. The sequence continues at coordinate 163,745 of SNVD02004825.1, read as the reverse complement.
ATATATATATATATATATATATATATATATATATTTTAATTTGGTAATCTTTAAATGAAGGCCTAGGCCCCATCCAAACATTTGTCCGCTTATGATATGTGCTGTCATTCTGTTAACACTTTATGGCCATCATCGTCCTCTCTGAGAGGAGCCCTCGACCCTTTCATAAATCAGTGTAACGAATCTCTCATTTTTGACATAGTATTTCCGTTCTTCTCACCTTAATTTTTTCATGAATCATTCATCGTAACAACGTCTCTTCCAATCAGTATCTTGAATCTCCACTTTGAATTTTTGCATCACCCCATTTGAGCCAATCTCTTGTAAGGTTCTTCATAAATTAATGCTTTTCTCTTTCACGAACTAGAATCTGTTTTTCATACATGGAACATGAAAGTTAGAAAACTAAAAATAATATGTTCTTTTTTAATAACGATAGCTATACAATCAAATTGTATAACTTAACTCATATAATATGATTTAACATGAAGTCATTTGATGGATGAGTCCTACTTTATTTAGTAAAATTTATTTAATTTATTTTTTATTTTTATCCCCCAGTGAATTTATGCCATATCAAGTTGTATGAATTAGGTTATACAACTTAGTTGTATACCTATCATCCTGTTTTTTAAACCCAACTACATTTTTTATGGGCCTTGTTAAAACTCGCTGTTTACCATTATGGTGATGGCATAGCCCGCATTAATTAATTCTGAAATGGCAAGCCCGTATTCATGGGCTTAACAGATCATCAATGTTTGGACTTATTTTAGTTGAGTTTATGATCTGGCCCATTTGCTATTGGGCTTTAAATTAAAATCAGATCTTTATGGGCTCTCACTCATCCAGGCATTGAAGTCAAAACTCAAAAATGTTATCTTTTTTTTTTTTTTTTTGCATGAATGAAATAGGTCGGAAAAATGGAATGTCAATTTTGAGAGATATGATTTCGATATGATAATCATAATGGGTTGTCAGGACTCAAACTTAAAACTAGTTAGATGGAGTAGAAAATTTCTTTGTTAAATTAAAATAGGTAACAAATCTTTCCCTACACTGTGTTTGCATTTTTCACTGCACATAATTTTCCTTGTGTATAATATCTTAAATTCCCTTTCTTCCATTAAAAAAAAAAAAAAAGACGCTTAAAAAGAAGAATACTAGGTGGAATACAAATGAAGGAGACTTAACTCCAAGAAAAATCAATTCTTTTGTTACTAGTTTTATGTTTTGATGCCACAATTTCTCATAAATCAACTAAAATTGGTGATTAAGAATTGGACTCCCAGGGAAGATATTAGGCAGTACTAGGAATAGCAAAGCAAAAATCAAAAGAAGATTCAAAAAGCTATTATACACAACCCAAGTGGTGAATGCACACGTAAAAGAAGGGAATCCATCATGATGATGATGATAAGGCATGATGATACATAATACAGACCCATTGAAATCAAAACGCATCTTCCCTAGACGAATGAAATGATTACCCACCGCATACCATTACCTTTTGTTTGACAAACCTAATCATCATAAACCTTAACTTTAGCCTCTCCTTATAATCATGACTTTCCCCTCCTTTTCCAAATTATCCAACGCCCTATATCAAATTACATTTTACACCATCCGTTTCTCCCCTTAATCTCTTTCTCCCTTTCCCCTTTTTGACCATCAATCATAACCACACTACACCTTTCATCAATTATCGACCTACTTAACCAACCCACGCAAAAGTTCTAATTATTGCTTTCATTTGCTCCATCCGATTATCCCACTATCAACTTTGAAAAATAATTATCAAAATTATTTCTTTTTATTCTTCGAAAACATAAATATAATATTCATTACCCAGATCAAATGCATATTAAGCACTTTGGGCATGTTTGATGCACCGATTAGAATAGTATTGGATAATATTTCACGTATATACTACGTTTGGCATTGTAATAAGTCAAGATGGGATAGGGTAAGGGCGCATAAGGGCTGCATAACTCCTACACAAATTTGCCTGAAATTAACCCGCCTCTACCCCTGGTATTAGACCGTATAACTCTTCCTTCACTGTTCACAATCTCCTCCCTCTCTCCCATGATCGAATCACAACTCTTTTCTTCTGCAAAAATCCCCAAAAAATAAAAAATAAAAACTTCATCTCCACAAAATTTGTGATGAAAAAAAAAAGAAGCAAACTCGGTGGTAATAGACCTACTCCTTTCCTCCTCCACTGCCGCTGTTACCCTCCCCCATTGCTACCTCTGTCGCCAACTCCAAGTCTCCAACTAAGAAATCTCCATGATAATAGACCTCCTCCCTTCCTCCCCCACCACCAATGTCAGTCTCCTTTACCGCAACCTCTGCCACCAATCCAGCTAAGAAACAAATCGGGCATGGCGTGAGAAAAAAAAAAAGAACAAATAGAAGAAAAGAAAAGAGCTGCTATACACAATTGAAGTTTATTTGAAAAAAAGAAGAAGAAGAAGAAGACGGCAAATAGACGAAATAAAGGAGAACCGAAGAAGAGAAAACTGCAACTTGAATTAAAAAGGACGGAGAAAGAAAGGGAAAGTAGGGAGAGAGAGAAATTATAAAATTAAATATATTATTTATATTAAATAAATTTTAATTAAAATAATTAAATATTAAAAATAATTAAAATAATAATTGTATATTTATGTATATACATATTTAATTAAATATTTTTCATCTTTTTTATAATTAAAAATTTTAAATTTATTAAAATTAAGGAAATTATTAGTTTGAATTTATGAATTTTTATTTTTAATTAAAAGTTTATAAGATTGTAATTGTTAATTATTTTAGTTTATTATAAAAAATTTAATATAATGTAATATAATATCAAACGTAGTATTGTTTAATATTTATACAATACAGTGATAAATCAAACACAGTATAAATTTACTTAATCTTATACAATACAATTCAATACAATCCTATTTAAGACAATCACAATTATACTATACTATACACTGCATAAAACATGCCCTTTATGTACTATGCATTCTAAGTAGACACTGACGCCATCGTTGTCATTGAAAAAATTATCTTTATTAAATTTAATATCTTATTTAATAGTGATGTAAGATTCAATTTAACACCCTTTGTATCTATTCTTTGTACTAATATTTAGCAATAATATTAAACTTATAATTCATATAAAATACATATTTTATAATCTAATATAACATTTTAAGTAATAAAATATTATTGAATATGTAATTTTTATTATTTATTTTTATTTTATTAATTTTTAATTAATTTTTATCATATAATCTGTCACATAAAATTATAGATTTTTTATTATATTTAATTTAAAAATTTAACACTACTAAATTCTTGGATATGTTAGATTGTATTTCTTTCTAATTCACTGATGATGCCCATATTTTGAAGCTACACTTGACTTGCATTCGAAAAAAAAATTTCACTTTCATGATCATGTTAAGAAATTTAAATGTAAAGTTTAACTAAGTTCAAGTGCTACGTTGAAACAAAGAATTGGAGCGTAAACCGCGGACCGTTTGCTGAGGAATCATCAATTCGCCGCACAAATCTCCAACTCCAGGTGATGAGACTAATGACAGTTTGCCTGTAACTGTTTATCAGGTATCACTTCACCCTTCAAGTAACTGCATTGTCACCAAATATTGATGAAGGACCATTTGGACCAAACCACGTGTCCACAAACCATTTCATTTACCTTTTGTTTTTTTGTCAACTTTCAATTATAACATGCCATCCTTCCCCTTCCTCTAATATATATATTTTATTACTGTGCTTGCTACGTGGCAGGCCATCTTACAGGATTTATGTAAGCTTTGATTGCTATTTGCCCGTGTGTGTCCAAACTTATGATGGCTAGGTTGAATAGGCTGGCAAGGTTGCTGCTTGTACTCATTTCGATCGTTTGTTGCCTAAATTTTGTTTTTTTTCATATTTTTTTGTTTGCATGGTGTTTTGTTTGAATACTATATTCCAATTTTTGATTTGCAGTGTACCAAAAGCACTTGGTAGTTTCAGTTTGGTAATAATCAGCACGACGACGACTATAATACGTTAATCTGGAAGCACTTCGCTTAGGAAGTACTTTAATCACAATCCTAAGCTTTTCATTTCATAATCTACAAATTAATTGTAAAATTCTTTGAAACCCATTTCATTTATTTTTATTATCATTTTATTGCATAAGTCACTACATATACAAATTGAATTTGTATTGAGGATTTTTAATGTAGTTTTATTCATTGTGTATAGGTGATTGATATTGTTTGGATAATTCGCTTGATCTTTGACGGTTATTAAATGATTTTGTATTTAAATTACAATGGTGAGTAAATTATATCTATCGAATTTCTTTATTCAAATTTGTTTTTAGTTATGTTTGTGTTTTTGAAAATAATTTATATATGAAAAAAAGGGCATTGAAAGTCATGGAGTGCGATGATTGGGTAAATAAGAAGCAAATAGAATAACAGATATAAACTGTGGTTGGGAAGGGCAGAAATGAGAATGGAGTGCAAGGATGGTCAAGAAGGTAGTTCCGTAATTCTAACAAAATCAGGATTGAATGAATGAAAAAGTGGTGGGACAATCATGCCGTGTGCGTGGCTTGTGAGTGAGAAAGAAAGAGCCTTGAGATAAGTAATCACAGCCGTTGATTTCGAAAAGTTAATCTGATTCAAAAGTTCATTCATCTCCTTGACCATAATAAACCCGCGTTCACACACGTGGAAGCCCCGGTCAAGTAAATATTCCACTTTGGAGAGGGAATCATATACCCCAGCGTGATCATTTATCCTTGTACTTTAATACCCTCCCAACCTGTAGTTGCAAAATATATATATATATATATTTCAAATCTTGATATTTTCAAGGCTCAATATTATCGTAATTTTATTTTTTTAAATAAAAATAAGTTTATTTCAATTTTAATATTTGCTTGACTAATTTTTTTTACGTAGAAGTAAAACAAATAAATGACTGAAAATATAAACCTCTTTTGACATGTTGGCTACCGCTTTTTAAGGATTTTATTTTTGTAATATCATTTTCATTTTTAAATAAAAATTAAACATAAAATTTGCAAAGCTCATTTTAATGTGTGTCAGTAGAACACGTAATAACACCTAAAAAATTGTATCAAAACTCTTAAAATCTTTATAATCTACTGTAAAAATTATTTTTGATATTTTAGATAATTGGAGCTTCAAGAGACAATACATTATTGAAGCTTTTATATAAATTCTTGGAGCAACACGTTAATGCCATGAAATTTGTAATATTAGAAATATTTGAATTGAAAAATAAAGAAAGGGATAAGGAGGGAGGGGTAGAATGGGAAGGAGACATATAGGTGGCCGTAAAAATGAGTGGGAATTATTACAAAGACAAAGTAGCGTGCGGGTAAGAAAAATAACAAGAAATGATGGTAATGGGCCAGCTGACGTGGAAAAAGACGAGTGGGTGAAGAAGCCACCCATAAGAGAGAGAGAGAGAGAGAGAGAGAGAGAGAGAGAACAACAACACACAGACAACAACAGAGCGAAAGGAAACGAAACGAAACGCAACGCAACGCAACGGGGTGGGTTTTTGTTTTGGTTTTGAGGTGAGGGGAGGTGAGGTGAGGTGAAGTGAAAGGCCTGAACCGGGTCTGGGTCAGGTTGGGGGTGCGACTCTGGAGCATGGAAGAGCTGGCCATGCTTAGGCAGCTAATCGGTCAGCTTCAAGAACTTCTCCAACTTTACGGTTCTTTTCCGCCTGTCCACAACAACAACGACAATCACCATCCTCATTACCTTTATCTTCAATATTATCAACAAGAACACGAACAAGACCGCCATCAGCTTAGCAGGTCTCTTCTACCTTTCACTAGATCTTCCTCAATTCTTCAATTTTTGCATTGTGCCTGCCTTAGTACTTGATTTCTCTTTCTTTGCTACCTGTTTATTATTATTTTTATTTTATTTTAGTTTTTTTTGTATTCCATTTTTGGCTAATTTTGTTAGGTTTATTAAGTCAGGTAAATGTATTGGAGGTTTTTATTTTTTATTTTTTTTAAAAAAATTTTATTGCTTTCATGGATGGATGATGCGTTAGCCAAATTATGAAACTTTTTTTTTTTGGTTTTATATTTCAATCAATTGAATTTCTGGTATTTTATATTTGTATTGTTTATTCATCTTCCTTAATGTCGAATTTATGTGCTTTTTAAGTGGAGATTAGTGTTTGTTTCTCTTAATTCTTAAATGTATTAGCAACTTCTGATAGGTCAGTTTTTACCTATCTTGAATTACTGGACAAATATGCCATATTATTTGAATCAAACTTATGGGAATTGAAAAACACTTTTTTTTTTCCAGTATTTAATGTTTTTTGTTACAAAAAAAAAAATCCATTCAATTATAGCATCTTATTTAACTGAGTAAATTGACCCTTAATTATCCCTACGATTTGCGGTAATCTCTGGTGTTGTGATTCAGTTGGCCCCATCGTGCTTTTTTCTTTAGAAATGGATTATATGAATTCAAGTATTACTCAATGCCTCTTTGCACCTCAACTAGTAAACTTCATTGTAGGTTGTATCTATTCTTCTCTCTGATAATCCTTTGGCATTTTTATGTGGTAGCTGCCATGTAGTTTATAGTCAATGACCATTGACTCTTCTGATTCCAAGGTTCTTTCTTCATCTTTTATTTAGTATGCAAGTATATTTATACATTTGCATTCATATTAGTCGAGATGAAGAGGGTGGTTTAACAATAGTGTATGCATATTCTAACAATGCCGTCACTCTATAGAGTCTCACCAGGATCATAAATTTTTGCATTGCACATGGTTTTGCGATTAGACATGTCAGTACAAATTTATCAGAACCTCAGCTGTCTCCTCTTGGTGCGTGGAAATAATTTAATGATATGGGCCATCATGGTGGTTTTGAAAGAAATTCCAAAGGTTGGATTTGAATGATCCTGGGTCTCTACTAAAGAGGTTAGAGGTGCACCCCTTTTAGGAACTATTTGAGATTTTATATCTCACAAGTTTTCGGACTACTAAAGGCTGTAGGATCTGACAGTAGTCGCTTTTTTTAAACCCAATGCATATGAGGCATTTCTAAGTTAGGAGAAAAAAGTGATGGTTTTGAAAGGATACCTTTTTTCTTTTTTAAATTATTTAGATGTAATGTTTTTACCATCGGTCACTTGGACATTCTTAAGGACTTTGTTTTATGGACTAGCATGTTGGATGATTCTTTTTTCACAGGCATAGTTTATTTGGTCAATGTTGCTTATTTGATAGTGAACTTTGATGACTACTATGTCTACTGTGCTTGCAACTTTGATATAACGATGTTGAAGGCTTTTGTAGCTACCTGAAACTTCTAGAAACATTGCAATTTCTGAAGTGCCATAAATTTATTATCATAGTAAAATTAATTCAGAATAATATCTCTAGTCATAAACTTTTTCCTTGTGCATCCTTGATTTCAAGCATTTTTCAGTCTGTTTTTCATGTACCAAGTGACGCGTGGTGCTAATCCCTTTAAACTTGAAGCCTGGCATGCTAGGCGATAGTGATCTAGCTTGTTGACAGTTACCCATTGATATATACGTCTATCTTTTGACTTTTGAATATCACCATGACTAGTGTCAATCATGCACATGTTAGTTATTCGGAAGTAGTTTCTGGGAGGGTTTGTTGTAATCAAGCTACAGAATTGCTCAAGATGGCTTCTTTCGCACATTATTAGTATGAGTACACCAACCGCATTATCAGTTTGGCTTCTTTGGCTTATGATTATATTACTACGGATTGAGCTTTTTTTTCTGATAAATTAAGTTTGGGAATGTATTACTTCTTAGCATTCTGTAAATTCCAGGGTAGGTTTGACTGATTATTGTTTATGTTATAGTTTAACTTGAGCTTAGTGTTGCAACTGAAAATAACAACCTAAAATATTTTTCCCTGGTAAAGGCTGGCGTCTCAGGAGTATAGATAGGGGAGAGGAACAGTGAGAACCAGGATGTCATGAGGACATTTTTAGCTGATGATTGGTGTTATCATCCATGTAAACTGTATTATGAATGTTGTGTACACCAAGACATGGACCTTTTTGATAATCAACAATGATGTTCAAGCAGCTTGTGATGTGATTGGGCGATTACTTAGTAAATTCAATTATTGTCTCTTAACAAAATGTAATCCTAATCTTTTCGCCATTGCAATCTAGTTTATACACTTGAAAATGGTTCCTTATTAAACCCGTTTCCTTGCATAAAGCAGACTCCTTGAGAAACTTATTTCTGGTGTGGATCTGACACTTCTTATAATCTTAGAAATATAAAGATTTTTGTATTATACTGTTTGATGAATTTACTAGGTGAGGTTCTCTTTACTTTTTTTAGTGATTAACTAATATGACAAGACTGCCACAGGCGGAATTATCATTTCATATGCATTCTAAGATTTGATTCTTGGACATATTATTAGGGATGGGCAAATGTCTGGAAAGTGCTTTCAGTTAAAGTTTATTGCTATACACAGATGTCCTAATAATCTGTAAAAGTCTCTAGAACAGCTTATATTTAGATCACTGTATAGGCCATGTGTCAAAATTCTTAGATAATATTGCAAATAATGATAAAACAAATATTCAGCTGAAGTTGATTTCTGTGCTGAGTGATTTAATTGCACCTTTCTTCCACTAATTTGTGGTTTGTTTAGATAATAACGGGAATTGTGTACTGAGTAGATTTATTGCTTTTCTTAATGAATAGATGGTTATTTATGGAGTTAGTTTACTTCACTTAATTGGTCAATTGGCAACTTGATGGATAAAGCTAAAAGAGTAACCATGAATTTTGATGCACTAAATCTGTTGCCTCAGGTGGTCGGTTTACCCCAGTGAAAACTATAATGTGTTTAATATTTTCAAAATTGTTTCGCTATGTTGTTTTGAGTATATGCATGAGATTACAGCAAACCATCTTCGGAATACAAGAATAACTTTTTTTTTTTATTAGTTTTGAACAGATGGTGCTTCCGGAACACCGAAGACAGTTCTACAGATGATTATTATCCTCTTATGATGGTGGCTGGAAAATCTGGAGGTTGTAAGATGATGGAGCCTCTCAAATCTCCACCCGCCAAGAAACCTCGGAAGGAGAGAAATAGAGGAAAATTAACTGGAACAACCAGCACAGCTGAGGTTATGGATCAAGAAATTTGGAAAGAGTTTCCAGAAGACCTTTTTGAAGTTGTAATTGCAAGACTTCCCATTGCCACATTTTTCCGCTTCCGCTCAGTTTGCCGGAAATGGAATTCCTTGCTGGACTCTCAAAGTTTCCCTCAGCATTGTGCCCAAGTTCCACAACCCAGTCCCTGGTTTTACACCATCACGCATGAAAATGTGAATTCTGGAGCCATGTATGATCCTTCCCTGAAGAAATGGCACCATCCCACCATTTCCTCTCTACTCACAAAGACGATAGTCTTGCCTGTTGCTTCAGCAGGGGGTCTAGTTTGTTTTCTTGACATTGGTCATAGGAACTTCTATGTTTGCAACCCGCTAAATCAGTCTTTCAAAGAATTGCCATCTAGGTCTGTTAAGGTCTGGTCCCGTGTTGCTGTGGGGATGACGCACAATGGGAATTCGACAAGTGGTGGCTACAAGATCTTGTGGGTAGGGTGTGATGGAGAGTATGAAATTTATGACTCAGCAAAGAACTCATGGACAAGACCTGGAAGCATGCCCTCAAGTATGAAGCTGCCGCTATCATTGAATTTCCGGTCACAAGCAGTTTCGATTGATGACACACTTTATTTCATGCGGTCAGACCCTGAAGGTATAGTGTCCTATGATATGGTCACTGGGGTATGGAAGCAGTTCATAATCCCAGCTCCACTGCATTTAAGTGACCACACACTTGCTGAGTGTGGTGGCAGGATCATGCTTGTCGGATTGCTGACAAAGAATGCCGCTACATGCGTGTGCATATGGGAGCTGCAGAAGATGACTCTCTTGTGGAAGGAGGTTGACAGAATGCCAAACATATGGTGCTTGGACTTTTATGGGAAGCACGTTAGGATGACTTGCTTGGGCAACAAAGGTTTGCTCATGTTGTCATTGAGATCGAGACAAATGAACCGACTAGTGACTTACAATGTGATGAGCAGGGAATGGCTAAAGGTTCCTGGATGCGTGGTGCCTCGTGGGAGAAAGCGGCAGTGGATTGCTTGCGGCACTGCATTTCATCCATGCCTTACTGCAACTGCTTGATTCAGCATTTTCTTTCAGATTCTGGCAGCAATAGCATTTATTCTTTTTTATCTTTTTCTTCAATTGGGTAATTGTTTTATGCCTGGTTGCTGCAAGCTCTTGCTGCTGGTTGTCTTCGGCTCAAATTTCTCTGTTGTCATAATGAAGCAATCGGAAACATGGGATGTATTGTGGTCGGACTTTTCTTTCCTTGTACAAACTTTTTATGAATAACTTTAATTTAAGAAGACTGAAGTTTAAGACTTTTATTTAGAATGTACGTTGTTGTCGATAACAGGTAAGATTACCATTTATTTTAGGAACTTTTTAAGTAAAAATCAGCCGTAATGCTCTGGCTGCTGAGATACTTCAGGAGGAGATCAGCACTAAATTTGTGAATAAATAACCAAAAAATCGTTTCGAGCCTGAGTTGTTGTGATATATCGTCTTCACCTTGGGTATTTTGACGAATACAAGCTTTAATTCGAAAGTACAAACTATGATTACTGATAAAATTGATCGTGCTAATGGTTTCAATAGTTGTACTCGTTACCAGGAGAATGCACGGTATGCATTATTGTCCTTCTCAGAAATTAAAGTTGAAAGGGTACGAAAAAGAGGTGATTCAGTCCGTTGTTAATGGCTTTATTTTCTGACCTTAACGAAAAAAGCACTTAACACGAGACAAGCAAGAATATCCCAACTCATCCAATTTGCCAGTAAGACACTCAGACAGGAATCCAAAGCGAGCCAAATAGGAATCTCTCGAGCTGAGAATTCAGCTCCTTTAATGAGCGATGCTACATTGACATCATAGAGTGGAAATCCAGATACATTAAAAGAGTAACTGATGTTCCATCCACGTAGAAGCAAGGAAATGTAGAAATGTAGAATGATAGAACAAAGGGGAGTTTTTATTCAAAATTCGAGTTCTTCACAAACACAGTTGACCATTGGTATTGTAAATGTATTATCGATTTTCCTACACACTAAACGGATAAATAAATGACACAACACTTGGACCATCAGCTGCCATTTTTCTCAAGATCGGTAAAGATTTATGCCATTCCCCCACTTGTTGCTGTCCTGATTATCTGGAAAAGAGCTGTTACAAACAATAAAGAACTACGTGATCAGCAAACCACAAATGGGGCCATGCAAACAGGATGAAGAAAGGTGATAGACAAAAAAAATCCTTCCCTACGGACTTGACCCCTATTTTATGCGACAATAAAAGAGGAAACCCCAAATTCATACTACAAAAAGGGAGTGAAGGAAACGTGATTATCCCAATTAGTTTAGTGCTAATTCGACATTCCATATCCACCTGTAAGTGAGGTGATTGGAAACCACAGTTTCAGTGCTCTATGATGTTCCTTTCTAATGAGTTCTAAATTATCAACAAGCATGTGATCACAAATGCAATAATTAAATTCCCTATGTGACATCCACATCCAAATTAATTATTAATAGCTGAAATATTTGACAGGTTGAGAAAATGCACAAGTTCTGTTAAGCACCAAGATGATCAATTCCGCCAATGGAGCTAATAATGAGTCAAATGGTATTTTAAAACTCAACCTTAGATTGTCCGAATAGAACTTTGACTCCACAAGGGAAGATATTGTAAAAAATTTTTCAAAAAATTTAATAGAATAAAAAACTTTAACTAGCAGAAACATATACTTAATATGCATGCTCAAGACTTTCAAGCATGGGCCCAAATTACTATCACACAAGCACACAACTGACCACCAAAGCAAATGTGAAGGGGGATGCAAATAATAGTTGAGATCCGGTCAAAATATTAGAAAAACTCACATGATCCAATGACGACAAATACGAAGAACCCAAGTAGCAAAGGACCAACGGGATAGTCCTTGCCCTTTTTAGTGGTGGTTTCAGGCACAGCCCCCCTTTTTGTAATGTTCTTCTCGAACCTGTCCACCTTCCTAACAGCTAGACGTTTTGATGTTGTCTGCACAAACAATATATGGCACAATTCATCATTATCAAGAAATAAAAATACAAAATAAGCATTCAAATTAAAAAAAAAAAAGCACTATATAGCACTTGGGTTAAGAAAAATAATACAACCATCTTTTTTTTCCCTCAGAAATCTCCAATTAGGTTCAACTCTAATTTCATAGATGGAATTCAAATGAAGTGGAATCCATGACATGACATCCAACTCCAATTCCAAATCTAGAAATTTTATACACAAACACAATCTTTCTGGCATTTGATTTACTATTATTACAGTATCTCTTCATAATTAAAAACAATGTTAATTACAGATGACCGAAAAGTACTTATATAATAAGAATCAAAGATTAAAACGACAGCGCAGCGATGAGATCTAACTAAATTGTCGTAAACGGCAGCGGTGCTGCGTTTTACGTTCATCAAAATAAGTAAATATCAAGTTTACAATCATTTGTATAAGAAATATAAACCAACAGATCGCACATTCAATCGGATTAATATTATTGACCAATCCATTAAGAAGCTGAAAACACAGATCGGATCAATTAATCGAATCAAAGCAACAGATCGACGATGATTAATTACCATGATTGCGGCGACCGGAAAAGGTTGTAGCAAGAAAGAAAGCTTATGAGAATTTTCGGCGAATCCTCCTCTTAACCCTTCCGGCAAGTTCGATCGATCGATCGATCTCTATCGTGTCACTCCCCTTCTCTCTTCGTCAATTAACTGTTTTATGCTTTTATATGGCCAAGGGAAAATATTGATAGCATCCCCGAGGATCGCGTCACAGTCTCCGTTGTGATTGGAAGCACCACGTAGTGCGGGACACGCGTCGTAAATTTATTGGCGAACTCGACAAGTATAGTAAGAGGCTAATTTTGGAGTCAATGCGGACACGGAAAGAGATCTTTATCCAAATTAGACCAAACAAATATAATTTATACTATTATTTTTTAATGTATATAAAAATCAAATTCGGGTCAGTATTTCTTTTACATATATATTAAAAAACATTAAAATTGGTTGCAAACAATGAAAATCAAGGTCAAGATATTAAAGAGGTTGTTTGTTTATGTGTACTAAAAACAATTTTTAGAAAATAAATAATATCAATATATTTACATTAATATTAATCACATATCAATTTTAAAATTCAAAAAAGAAAATTTAAAACTGATCAAACTTTAAGAACAAAAATTTAAAATATATACTCAAACACTATCTAATATTATATATATATATATATATATATATATATATATATATATATATTATGATAACATACAATTATAAGATGATAATTTTATTTAATTAAAATATATAATAATAATACAACAACAACAATAATAATATATTATATTAAATTATGTAAAAATAATTGTAAAAAACGGTTACAAGTTTAGAAAAGAAAAAGGAAAAATTAAATATTTATATTAAAATTATTCAATGCAAAAAGATGAAGATAAAGATAGTATAAGACTCACTCAACTTGATATATGAATATAAATTAAAATAATTTAATCGTGTCGAAACAGTCACGTTATTAGCAACTCATCCAGTTAAGGTGAAGTGGTGGGCACGTGCATTCCATCCGTTCACGCGTTTGGCGGGGTGGGTGGCCGGCAGATTTGAACTCACGCGGCTCCGCCTCCAATCCGCAGACAAGGTCAGATTTGAACGATAATCCTAGATAAGAGGAAGTGGTTAACAACATTTCACACCCACACCCACAACCACTTGATTTAACATTTAATTACCCGAAGGACTGAAATCTTGGCAACAATAGAACGGTCCAAGGGGATCTAAGATATGTCTAGAGAACTCCTCAACATCACAACTTGAAGCCTGGTAAACCATTTGTGTTGCACCAAATTCTTCGCAACAGCAACGCTGATGATTGATATAAAATGGCAGCTCTCTGTTCATCATATGAAGCACAATTACAAATAGATCCAACCATCTTAACGATACAGGAACCTAAAATCCCTGCTCATTCGGGCACCTATTGCCTCACTCAAACACTGGTATGAGGGGAGGGCCTCTGCAATAACATAAAATGATTCGTAAAAAGTTGATAATTCATCAACTGATCTCTTTTGCTAGATTGCAGAGAGCACTGCTGACCCCGTTGCTGGCAATCATGGGAAGAAATTTCGGATAGGCTAACAGAGAGAATTGGTGAAAAACATTGAAGCTAAGCAACCAAAAAAAGTGCATACATTTCAGAACTTGAGCAATATTGCCATCTTCCCTCTTGCAGGAGTTGTTCAGTAAAGTAATACAAATCCATTAACATGATTCAATCGTAAGCTAAGATCAACTCGTGGTCTACACTGTCATGTTATTTGATCTACAATCAGAACTAAAGATATTAAAACTCTACATACAAGGATCAAGGAACGTGCAATTTTCTAACAGCTAAATATACGAAAAGAAAATCGAACAGAGAAAGGTGATGAAGAATGAGATAAAAGAGTGTGTTGCAGCTCACTTGTGAGCAAGCCCATGCATTGACAAGCTCCCAATGGACAGAGATGTCCTTCAAAGCACATGAGAGCTCATGGATCATGCATAAACAACCCTCGGCCAGCCAAACCATCAAGATAGAAGTTCCATTTCGCGTGAAACACAGCGAAGATAGCTGCCGCCTTTAATTCTCTATGGAGTTCACCACTAGAAATATCTTCCAGTAGCAGAGATAGATCCGGATGACTACATGTAAACTGCAGTTCATTGCTAAGCCAATGTGGTGCCCCAAAATGATGATTCAGTTTCCAATTTAAGTCAATAATTTCTGTTCACATCATATAAAATAATCAAGAACTCAGCTAACTGGCTGTTCGTTGGCCTGCTCTGCTATCCCACTTCTGTCAATTTCTTCACTATGCGTTGTAATTTCTACTTCCTGCTTATCTTTGGAACTAACATTCATTACCTCCCTAACCTTTTCCAAATTCTCTACTGTCTCTTCTTTGATAGCTTTCTCAGCATCATCTAATGCATTTACTTCCCCAACTTTTTCCTCATTCTCCAAAACCTCGTCTTCCTTAACATCAATTATGACCTGAAGAAGGTCCACTGGTGTAGCTGCTGGGTCCAGCTCCCTGCAACCCTTTGGGGCATTTGGAGCCTCTTGACCCGTAAGCAAGTATGAAGGGACATGATGAGAGAACCGAAACATCTCCTCTCTTGGAATCCTCCTGACTTCTCTAGGGTCCAGATGCTGATGAAACACAGTCTTAAAACCAGCAACCTTGACAAGTGGAGTGACAGTCACACCAAGCTCTTCATCATAGTCTTCAAGTACTTCCACCATATCATACTTGTGTATAACTTCGTCGGCTGTCAGCTCATTCCAGTCAGGGGACCAGTTCCTATATAGAGCCCAAACATCGCCTTTCCTAGGGAATATCCGAATGGCCCCACGTGGACCTTTTGACCACCTCACCTTGTGCGAAAAGGAATTGAGTGAATTACTGATCTCATGCCTGCCTACTCTGAAATCTCCACATGTTTTTGAGAAACCGGAAGCCACCCAGTTTAGTGGGCCCAATTCACTGTTAGTTCTTGAGTTAAGCCAACTGATCCGCATCTTGAATGGATTCAAAGAAATGACACCATGAATCATCGCATAGTATCTAGGCATCCCATCGTCACCATCGTATGCAGCCCATACCTGGTTCTCTCCAAATGACCTTTCAGTTCGATCCTTGTCAAAATCATGGAAATCTGGATCTGGGACATTTATGGACAGTGTTTTGGTTTCGGCATCCGTACTGGCATTAGAACTTCCAGAGACTCCATTATTTTCATCAACTCTAGTCTTGTTTTGATCACATGATTCATTGTTAGCCAAAGGTTTTTCTCCTTTCTCAATCCCGTTGCTCTCCTCTTTAACTGCAGTTTTGGTAGCTCCACCTGACCTCCATTCTTTTAGTTTTTTACAAATTTCTGTCTTAGCCTTCTCCATGAGCAGATTTTGAATATCAATTTGGGATACTTCCTTTGTATTGTTGGTTCTAGTAATTCCATTGACCCTGACAGTTTGAAAATTCCCATGTTTAGATCCAGATAGATTTGCTGCAGCAGCTCCTCCATTTCCCATAGGCATTTGATTAGTAACATTACTTCCATGGTTGCCACCACCAAGGTCCTCCATGCCTCTTCTTCTCTTTGCAGAACCAGAGTGCCCTGGATTAGATGCACCAGATGTCCTTTTGGAGGCATTCTGCTTTCTCCGCAGGGCCTCCTCTCTTTTTGTGAATGCCTGAGCCTCTCCGCGCTCTCTCTTCACTTTCTCATATGCCTGTTGAACCACACTAGCAGCCTGAGCAGCAGTTGCAGCACCACTTGTCCTAGAGAACGGACCCCAGTGAAAATTGGTGTGGTTTTGGGAATCAGCATTATTAAACCCCCCTGCTCCCAAATTTGCAGATGCAACATTATTCCTTGCTGAATTAGCAGTGTTTTTATTACCAGCTTGATGATTTGAGCTCTGCCGCTGTTGTGTAAAGTTCCATGGGGTCTTAGAACTATTTGAAGGAGGTGGAGCTGTTTCTACAGCCAAAAATGGCTCATGACAATTGGGGCATAGGAGATTATGATTCAGATAAACTCTGAGATATTCATACTGCATTTTACATCGATGGCACACAGTCCAAAAGGTATTAGGTTTTGACTTATGAGATGAAGCAGGATTTGAAGAGTGTCCAGACCGAGGGGTAGTCTTTTGAGCCTTTGCACTTGATTTTGTAAAATTGTAAAAGCCATTTGCCCCTGCTGATGCGGATGTACCCCCACTTGTACTGGAGACTTTTTGGAACACTTTTCCATTCCTCTTCTGGTCATATGCTCCCCTCTTAGTCTTATCAGACAACAAACTCCATGCCTCTGAAATGAGCTTAAAGGCCCCATCTGCTCCGATAGACTTATTCTTATCAGGATGAAGCATGAGGGCGAGCTTCCTATACTGTTTTCTTACAGTTTCCTCATCAGCTTGTGGATTTACACCAAGTATCCCATACCAATCTGCCTCCCCATTTATTTTGTTTTCTGCAGACACATATACATCCAATGTCGCCAACATCTGGGGAATACCCTCAAGACCAGGATACAAATTCTGAGCCTTCAAAGCAAATTTCTTTGCACCTGCAATATCCTTTGCAGTAAACTTCTTCTCAGCAATCTCTTTTGCCCTGGTGGCCTCATCTTTATTGCACTCCATTTCCTCCTAAATTCTTCACCTTGTATAAATATATTCTATATATACAACAAGGCCACCCAAAAAATTCAACAAAAGTTCAACAACTCCGATATTAAAGTCCACAAAACCTTCACCTTTTCATAATCAAAACCCTATTTTACAGCAGAAAAGTAC
Organism: Boswellia sacra; assembly: GCA_013180625.2. Classification (NCBI taxonomy): domain Eukaryota; kingdom Viridiplantae; phylum Streptophyta; class Magnoliopsida; order Sapindales; family Burseraceae; genus Boswellia; species Boswellia sacra. The sequence continues at coordinate 146,106 of SNVD02004825.1, read as the reverse complement.
ATACACAATACAAGTGAGGAAACAACTTGAAACAAATACTAATAAGAGGAAAACAGTAACATTATACATGTGTATCAAATTTTGAAGAATAAGCCTTAACATGGAAAGACTATAATTTTAATAACAAGCAAGGCAAATCAGATGTCAAACCGCAGACTCCCTCTAGGCAATTAGCTAACAACCAAACATTAAGATAATCAAGTCACAGAAAAATTTTATCGAATCATTGAAAAGAATTGCAAAGAAATCCCAGTTCCATGAACCATTTTCATTCACTAAAGCGTGCAATTACATACAGAAAACCCAAATCAAAACAAAACAATTATATACGGATCTGGCTTCTGTACTCTGCTGAAACAATCGAAGTTCAAAACTAACTCATCAAAGATTATGTCTTGCACATTTAAACGAACCCTACAAAGGTTGATCACTTTATGAAGAACGTTAAATTAAATTAAGCACGTCCCAGATTGAAATTTGAGTCGAGAGTAAAGTTACCTTTATAAAAGCTTGGTTTGATTGATGGGGATTTGAATCACAGAGCCACCATGGGCAGACCAGACCTCCAACACCAAAAATTTTTCTTTTTATGCCCCTCTTTTGTTTCTCAAATCAAATGAATCCCCCAAAACTGGACTTTTTGTGAAAACCCCAAAACCTAGATAGCCATTCCCTATTAACAAATCACAAACAAAAAATAAAAATAAAATGAAAATGAAAATTTAAATAATTTCTTTATGGGCTCTGTGTATTGTGGCTATTTCACTATTTTTGTTAACCCTAACCCAATCTTTTATTGGTTGAATTCCTTAACCATGGTTAACTATTGGGTTTGCAAAGGAAATAAATTTGGCCAAAATGGTTAATTTTATTGGTATGAGTTTTCTTTCTTTTACGATTCTTATAAAAATATTGTATTTGTTATTTTCTAAGGGGTCATCTTCATATTTATATTGATAAAAAACAATATAGAGTTGAATATTTAGAGCTAACGTAGGGTCCACATAAATTAGAGGTTACCAGAAATTGTGAGTTTCTGGCCTTTAAACCACACACAAGTTAACTATAGTTAAATCCTTCACTAACCAAGGTTATGCGTAGTTTATGACCATTTTCTTCTTTACTTGTTTTCTAAGAGATTTTTCTTCTTGCTCCACATTAACCTAACTTCTATCTGTTTTACCTGATAATGAAGAGAAGATTGTTATGTATAAGTTTTAATCGAATTTCTGGTATCATTTGTTTTTAATTTTTAACTATTTTTTTAACCTACTGTCATTAGCTTGTTAATAGAATCCAAAGCTTGAAAAAACTTTTCTTCTGAGATAGTTTCTTAATTGCATATCAATATCATAAGTAAAACTAGGAAATTTTAGATAAGACCGATGACCAATTACTGGCCTATTTTAGTTGATCATTGCTTGGTTTTTTAAATCTAAGTAGGAATCAAATATTTTCAATATCTTTGCATCAATACCTTTCCTTTCTTTAAGAATCCATGGGAATCTGGATATGGTTTAGGGTATCATTGTTCAAGTTATACGTCACTTTATCACATCTCACACAACTAACAAATAAGGTTTTGAAGTAATTTATAGAAGTTCGATTTCATCGGAACCATCACAAAGTTTACATATTTTGGAAGAAAGTCGAGTACATGAAATCCAAATCAAAATTTTCTACATGAAATAAGAAAAGTAGAAGAATAGGACATTAGAATTGTTAAATGAATAAAAATCCTACCCCTATTAGGAATAGAAAATCTCTGCATATACTAAATGATGAGAATCAATATAAGGTATGAGAGAGAAATTAGATAGAAAGTTTTATTAAGGTAAGCATGTTTACAGAGATTTAGGAAACGGCATAAAAGAGATGACTAAACAACATTGGTAACCCTTATAAAGATGTGGAAAGAGACAGAGAAAAGATTGTCGACGGAAGTGGTTAACTAAGGTAAGCACTCTTTGTAGGGTTGTGGGAAGAGATATAGAAGAGATGATTAAACAACACCAGTAACCCTAGTAACCCTTGCAGGAATGTGGGAATAATTATAGAAGAGATAGTCAAACAAAATTGATAATCCTTGTAGGGATGTGAGAAAAAACATAGAAGAGATTGTTATTAATATTAGGTATGGAATTGAATACCAGGCTTTTGTGTGTTATCTCTTATACTCTTATATATTTATCTCATTATCTGTAGATGTAGGCAAGTGATGCCAAACCACGTTATGGCGTCTCTTTATGTGTGTCATTTATTCTTCCACTAAGTATTGATATTGATGTCAAATAGACCATTGCGTAATTTCTTAAAAGTGACGCTACACCTATAAACTATTTATAAATATTTATTATACAAATTAATAAAGCATTATTGCATAACCGTCATATTACTTATATTAATTAATATAATAGATATTTTACACTCGATCAATATGTCTTTTCTCTCGGCACAAGTTTAGCAGCTCAAGCTAACGTACGCTGTATCCTTCAATGGGGAAGAATCAGGCATGGAGATCCGATACTCAGCAGAATTCAAAAGCAATTTTCTCAATCGAATCGATGGAAATCCTTAATAATTTTGAAGCTAATCACAAGATTAGCTTTAACGAAGATACTGAGCAGAATCCTACAAACCACAATTCTTCTGAAGCTTTGGAGAACAAAGAAAAAGATTCAAGAATTGGGGATGGAAAGGAAGAAAAGAAAGTTTGGATTGATTTGTTTCGTAATAATAGATCGAGATCAGAGGATTGTGCACTGTCTTATGTACCACCAGTTGTCTCTAATGGGACTCGTGTTGCAAGAATAGAAATTGCTGATGTCGAAAGAGAGGCCGAAAGCTGAAAACATGTACTGTTAGGTACTGTCTATGGTTTACAACCCAGGTTTTGGAAGATTGAAAGATTTACACTGAATCGGTGGAAAGAATTGGGCTTAAAATTAGTGCATTTGGTGAAACCAAATCTCTTTGCTTTCGTTTTTGATTCAGAAGAAAACAAAAAAGAGGTAATGAAGGAAGGCCCGATCACGTTTGATAAACATCTTTTTCTTTTACAAGAATGGCGAAGGAAGATGAATTTTAATCTTGAAGAGATTGTATCAATTCCAATTTGGGTTAAATTTCCTCTGCTCCCGTGGGAATATTGGAGCCCTAGTGCCTTAAGTGCGATTAAAAGTGTGCTGGGGAAACCTTTATTTTCAGATAAATGCACTATGGAGAGAAAAAAATTGTCGTATACTAGGGTCCTCATTGATATGAAATTGACCGGTGTTTTCCCAGACCAAGTCACTATTGAAGATAGTGATGGAAGCACAAGGAATCAAGAAGTAATCTATGAATGGAAACCTTTCTTTTGTGGAGAATGTAAGAAATTAGGACACTTACAGAAGAATTGTCCAAAGAAAACTGATAAAAAACTGTGGGTGGCTAAAAATAGTACAGAGACTACTAGCATAACAGGAGAAGAGCAGGTTCTGCATTGTTCTAAGGAGAATCAGATATTTGATGAACATAATGTTACAGTAGAACAGGAGAATAATGTAACAAATAATACAGAAGCTCAGCCAATAGAAACTGTAAAAGGCAGTAGTACTAACATTCAGGATGATGGAGGTCAAGAATCTGAGGATGGATTTCAGTTAGTACAACATTCCAAGAAGAAGCCGAAAAACAAGACTGATACAGGAGACATGATGAGTAGTGGAGGTATGGCACACAGATATGGAACAAGAAACAATAACAAAATAAATAAGAATGTTGTTCCTTTGGTTATAATGGATGGAGGAAAATGTGATAAAGCTCAGTCCAAGAGGCCAGGGATGCCTCTTGACAGAGGCAAATGCTGCTGACCTGGAATATTAGGGGTCTACATGACCCCAATAAACAAGCAGAAGTCAAAAAACTGCTTGTTACTAGAAAGGTTATAGGTGCTGGTATTATAGAAACTAGGGTGAAAAAGGCAAATAAAGATAGAATTTGGAGGAACATGGGCCATAGGGAATGGGATTTAATTACAAATTATGTTGTGGTAGATTTGGGGAGAATATGGTTGCTGGTTAATAAACATGAGATTGCTGTTGATATATTAAAAGTAGAAGAGCAACTTATTCACTGCCGAATTGGTTTTGGTAGCAAGGATTTTTTCTGGACTATTGTTTATGGAAGTAATAGCATAAACAATAGAGAAAATCTGTGGAGTAGCATTATTAATATTAGCCTGTCCTGTGATAAGCCTTGGATCTTACAAGGGGATTTTAATGCTATTATTAGTGATGATGATAGACTGGGAGGCAGTAGTCTTGATGATAGACATAAAGTTGAATTGGTTAATTGTATGAATGCAGCAGGTCTGGTGGAATTAAACAGCAGAGGTTGTAAATATACTTGGAGTAATAAACAGATGGACTCTTGTAGAATTTGGCGCAGATTAGATCGGGCTATTGTTAACACAAAATGGCTTGATGTCTTCCCTGGTTCTTTTACTGACTGTTTGGTGCAAGGCATTTCTGATCATTCTCCCATTCTGGTCTCTTTGTCTGAAAGTTGTCCCAGCAGAAGGAAAATGTTTAGATACTTTAACTTTTGGTCTCAGCATCCTATGTTTAGAGACATAGTCAAAGAGGAATGGTTGATGAAATATAATGGACATGCAATGTTCCAAATTGTTAATAAGCTCCAAAAGATCAAGTTCAGATTACAAGAGCTAAACAAACAGGAATATTCAGATATATCTAATAGAGTTGAGGAGATGAGGAAAAGTCTATCCGACACTCAGATGAAGCTTCAAACAGATCCACTAAATAAAGAGGTACTGAAACTAGAAAGGGAGCAAGCTGCTAAGCTTCATCTACTCCTGGGTTAAGAGGAAAGCTTTTATAAACAGAAATCCAGGGTTAATTGGATTAAGCTGGGAGATTCAAATACAAAGTTTTTTCATAATTCTCTGAAAATACGATGTGCCAAAAACCATATTGCTTGCATTACAACTGAAAATGGAGAGATCATAAATGATGATGAAGCCATTCATGAAGCTATGACACATTATTACTGTACTTTGCTGGGTAAAGATAATAGAAGAAGGAGGCATATTCATTACAATATCCCGAAATCAGGTCAGACTCTTTCTAATGCTGAGGTTCAATTACTCTCTGCTCCTGTTTCAGAGGAAGAGGTCAGAAATGCTTTATTTTCTATTGGCTCAGATAAATCCCCTGGTCCAGATGGATTTAGTAGTCAATTCTTTAAGTTTGCATGGGATATTATCAAAGATGACATCCTCAAGGCTATTCAAGATTCTTTTGCCACTGGTAAAATTCTGAAAGCCATTAATAGAACTGCTATTTCAGTCATTCCTAAAACAGCAATTGCTAATGCTCTAAATGATTTCAGACCTATTGCTTGCTGTAGTGTTTTGTACAAGTGCCTAACTAAAGTAATTGCACAAAGGTTAAGGATTATTCTCCCCAATATTATCTCGGGTAACCAGTCTGGATTTATTGCTAACAGATCTATTGTTGACAACATTATGTTGGCACATGAACTGGTCAGAAATTATCATAAAAATGAAGGGAAGTCGAACTGTTTACTGAAGGTAGATCTTAGAAAGGCATATGATTCTATCTCCTGGGATTATATGGAAGAAATTCTTATAGGCTTTGGCTTTCCTGATATATTCAGAAATCTCATTATGAACTGTATTAGAACAGTCTCATTTCAAGTAGTATGGAAAGGTAGTCCTGGTAGAGTTTTCTGTGGTGCAAAGGGTCTTAGGCAAGGAGATCCCATGTCTCCTTTACTGTTTGTATTGTGTATGGAATATCTATCTAGGAGCTTACAGCAGAACACAAACTCATCTTTCAAATATCATCAGGGATGTAAAGATATGCATATCAATCATTTATTGTTTGAAGATGATATGTTGATGTTCTGTGGAGGTGATAGATTTTCTGTAAAACACTTGACTCAGGTGATGACTGATTTTGAACAAGTTTCAGGCCTGTCTATTAATCAGAACAAGAGTCAGATATTCTTTAATAATGTGTCTATGATCATAAAACAAGAGATCCTGGCTCAAGTAGGTTTTGAAGAAGGAAAATTTCCTATGAGATACCTGGGAGTGCCTCTGATTGCTTCCAGACTCTCTAAAAATGACTGTATAAGTATTATTGACAAGATAACGGCTAGAATTCATCTCTGGTCATCTAGATTTCTGACCTTTGCAGGAAGAAGACAGTTAATCCAGTCAGTCCTACATAGCATTCATATTTTCTAGGCCTGCATCTTCATACTGCCGAAAGCTGTCATCAAAGAAATAAATAGAATTTGCAAGAATTTCCTGTGGAGTGGGTCAGCTGAATTTGTCAAAAGAAGCCCTGCAGCTTGGAAAGACATTGTTGCCCAATTTCTGAAGGAGGTCTGGGTTTAAAATGTATAGAGGCTTGGAACAGAGCTGCTATTTCCAAGAACTTATGGAAGCTGCTGACTGAAAATAACAGCTTGTGGGCTAAATGGATTAGAGTAAATAAAATCAGAAATGCTTCAGTGTGGAGTATTGATGCAAATAACAAATCAAGTTGGATTTGGAGGGGAATTCTTCATACTCGAAAGTATGTTAAGGAATTAATACACTACAGCATTGGAGATGGCAAGAAAGTTAGATTTTGGCTGGATCCATGGGTTGAAAATAAGAAAGTTTCTAAGAAATTCACTGAGATTATAATTGAAGGGTCGGGCATTCCTAAGCATGCTTTAGTAGGTGACTGCCTTCAAGATGGGGTTTGGACTTTTCCAAGAGCTTCAACCCAATATATTGAAGATGTCTGGAGATACATATCTACTTCTATCCCTGTTTCTAGAAGTGGAACTGATGTGATTCAGTGGAAAGGTAATAAGCAAGGGAGGATGACAATTGCTAGTGCATGGCATCACATTCGGCAGCCTAAGGATCCTGTCTTCTGGGCCAAACTGGTTTGGGGTAAAGGCAGAATGCCTAAATACAGTTTCATCCTTTGGCGAATCCTAAAGAAAAGAATCAAGACTAAAGATTTATTGTTTAAATGGGAGTAGTGGATACTGAAAGTTGTGTTTTATGTAATCAAGGCACAGAGTCAATTGATCACTGTTTTTACTCTTGTCCTTTTACTACAAATGTTTGGTCCAGAATATTCACTGCCTGCAATTTAAAACCCAGAAGCAGGAGCTGGAATAGACTAGTGAGCTGGTTCTGCAGGAAGGCCTCAGGTAAGAGCAAGTTAGCTTGCTTCCGAAGAATGGTGCTTGCTTCTACAACTTATCACATATGGAAGACCAGGAATATAACAATTTTTGAAAACAAGGCACCTAATGTAGATACAACTGTTAATAGTATAAGATACAGTTTACTGCTTAAATACAGCAATGTAAATTCTTTAGATTCTTTGTATAGTCTTATTCAGCAAGTACAGATTATGTAATTGATAGAAGAGGCTTCCTATTTGGTTATCAGCAATAAAAGAAATATTGTGATTCCTAGTTAGGTTGTAATTGTTTCAAGGCTATCCCCTTGACAGTTTTTCTCTTTTTGCTTATAAGAGCAATAAAGCTTTGGTGTTTTCTACCCAAAAAAAATTAATATAATAATTTATTACTATTTATTCATTCAATCTCATCAAATAATATCAATTTGTATGAGTGAATTTATATAAAAAAAATTTATAACAATAATATTGCTTCTTTAATAATTTTAAGTTAATTCAATATGTACGTGGTTTCTTTTTAATCGTTAAAAAGTGAAGGGGTAGAATTGGGCCTCCAAGCCCAGCCCAAAACTTCAATCAAGCCCATGATCATTTTCAAGTAAGGGCCAGCCTGTTATTGTGATTTAAAGTCAAGGGCCCAGTCATGATTTTCAGCCTGACCCACTACGAAGCTTTACCATGCTGATGAAAGAAAAGCAGAAATGGGGAATAGGCAGTGATGGAGCTTTCACATGGGTAAGAGAGAGATGCAGAAAGCTGATCCAAGGCTTTGGAAGCAGCGTAAGGGAGGAACCAATGGATACAAGCTGGAGATCTGATTATGGGAGCAGTCGGCTTTGTACAATGGAATGCATGTGGAATATGGGTGACTAACAGCAGGGGGAGTTGACCTTGAACCATACAGAGAAGCCATTCTAGAAAAGGAAGACAATTCAGTTGGAGGCAGACACAAAAATGGGTAGTGATGGTAAGAGTGTGAAGCTCGAGATGGAACCAGGCAGAAAGAAAGAAAGAAAGAAATAAGCCACCCCCACTTTGAGCTCCACAAAAACAGAACACTGAACTCTACTGTACACATTTTTTGAATTTCTTTTCTCTCTAAAAAAATCTCTCTGTTTCCTGCTTTCTATTTATTGAGATACTGTATAATTTCTGTTGGCTGAAATCCTAACTTGGGCGTCGGAGTTTTTTTTGCAGGTACCGCCCTAGGAGCTGTCAGAGAGTGACCAGAGAACTAGACAAAAAAGAGGTGGTTATTGTGTTATCAGAGTTTGTAGAGGAGCATAAGGGCAATTGGACTGGCTTGACTTGGGTACAGCAAAAATCGGTTCCTTCAAAAAGATTCATGACACTTATAGTTCCAAAATGTACAAAAACAAAGATTTTGAGGTTCTAGATGTCACAAGGCTTTGGAAGATGGATGTCGTACCTTAGACCAACTTTTTTTCGGCGATGTTTGAGATATAACAAACGTCAAAAAAACATGTTTCAAAGTGTAAATGCATTTAATAGTAGGAAATGGGATGTCTAATAAAAGAGACTTGGTGATTATTGGAGGTACCCCTTATGGTGGTCCTCCTCCTAAAAGGTAATATGAAAAGGACGATGTGACATGTGAGGAGTTATCTGCAAAGCTGAAAAGTTAGAATCTTGCTGTGGGCTAATTTTCTAAAATATTTGGAATTAACCGGGCCTGGATCCTAACCGGGATCAGCCCATTTTATCGAATACAATTCAATGTTTGGGCTTTGTAATAGTGTTGTTTGCACTTCGGACCTTTTATACCAAAGCTCAATAGCCCATTGACAAGATGAAATTTCTAGACATGCAGCTTAGAGGTGTTGTCTGTCTTGGGTCGATTTGCATCACATCAGGCTGTTTGAATGGGATGGGGCAATGGGCTGTTTGAAAAGATTTTGATGGGTCTGTTTTCGGATAGTTTTGAAATGCACTAAATGGACGGTATTGTCAGAAGTATAGGGTTTACGCAAAAATATGGATCAAATAGAATTATTTAGTTGATGACTTAAAAGGGTGCAAAATTTTGCTTTTTTAAAATTGTTGAAGGTCCCTCTACAAGGTGCGAGAGCTCCACAGCAATATCATCTTCGATATTCACCAAGATTAAACTCAATTCTATCTATAATGTATTTGGACGATATATTTGGTGTCATATTTAATCTCTTTTCCAAGGGTCATATCATGAATTGAAGAATTTATTTATTGTTTTCCTTTCATTTTTTTTGTGATATCCCATAGTAATTTGATCAACCAAATAACTATTTATATAGGATTTTCAAATTCATCTGATATAAAATTTTTCTTTATTACATAAACCGAGAGGAAGTGAATTTTTTTTTTTGAAAATCTATACTCACTGACAGTCTAATTAATTTGTCTCAGTGTCTTTAATATATATGCTAATCACAGGAAGGAAATTAAACGATGATGCCTTAAGTTATTAAGAGTTAAATAGTAATGTTAGTCCTATATGTAACCTTAAGATTTAGGTAAAATGGTTTTTAACATGTTATCCGAGTTATTATTGAACCCTATCAAAAAGAAAGGGGACATTTGTGAAATAAATCATGATACATACGTCGGATGTATCGTACATCAAATTTAAAACTCATTTAAAATCTTATAATTTTTATACAATTTTTAAATTTGATATATTGTATATCGAAAGTACCGCATCAAAACCCTTATATGAAATACGTGCAAATACAAGAAAAAAAGCTTTTTAACTCATCGAGTGATTTCCAACAGAAACTGATGTGAATTTGTTCCTGCCCATGTGATGATCACTTATAGATATCTTGAAAAGCTTTGCAATTGGTGATGTTCTGTAGAAAAACACTGCAATTAATGCGCTTGCCGTGGAGGTAAATTGTACAAAGTAGTTTCAACTTGCTGCAGCATGTAGTTCTCCAGACTTACCACATGGCTTAACGGTAAATGGTTGGGACTCTAATATGGTAAGCGAGTGGCTGGACATGTTTTCATTAGCTGGAGCTCTAAAACTATCCAATATGGGTACCCAGTTACGTTTTCTGCTAATTGAAGACATGATGAGATGGTTTGTTGCCACCCCCGAAGATCAATTATTGCATCAGTAGGGACTCACTAGGTTTCGTCTGTTTCCAGGAAAAAACCCCGACTAAACTTAAAGGCAATAGAATTCCTTTTTTCCTTTTCGAAGACTGCCACAAAAAGTGTTGCTGTCTAGTAGTTAAAATATGTGGCTATGTCAATTAACTAACCCGGTTGAACACTCTGAATCTGTATCTATTTGCTATCTCTTTATTTTGGACTTTCTGTGCCTAGTTTGCCTATTGTTTTATATCAATTTTGTCAATTATAGGCCCAGTTCTTCCTGCATGACAAGGAAGCAATTTGAGAAGTTTACAATTGACTCAATTTAGAAGGCTCCTGTAAATAATGTTAGCTGATTAATTTGTTCTGTATCAGAAGAACTTAACTTATGGTTATCCTGCGCAGCATCCTCAAATAGATATTTCACGCTAGATTTGATGGCATAACATTTAGACCGTATAATTGGAGGCACTTTTTACTAAGCTGATCAAGAGACCGAAAGAGTAAGCAAACATGGCAACCTGCATTAATTTTTTTTGACGTTTTAGTGTTGGTCAGGAACTCCCTTATCCTAGTCTCTCTTTAGCATTGATTGTTGGGGCCAGTGTTTGACGTCAATTATTGTCGCACACCAAATGCCCGAATGGTTTTCCTGGAGCTAATGTGTACCTTGTGTGGCCCCTGAAGTGAATATGATTTGTCAAATTTACTTTGTCCTATATAGAATGCATCAAATAATTACAATTTTTAAAAAGTGAGTTGGGCCTTTCAGTTGTTTAGGATTTTTACTGGAGATCAATGATGGTGAGGTCGTCAATTATGGACTGTTGGGTTGGGAGATGATAATAAGTATCCCTCGATGTTTCGCTCATAGAAAGAAAAAATTTGGACCCATCAAGGCAGGTACAATTCCACTTACTGAAGATCCTGTTGAATGAACTACTCTCCAAGGGCTTGGTTGCATGTTGTATGCTTATGATCAATCTTGATCTAGAGCCATGGTGAGGGTTGATGATTTCATCTCCCACTTGGGTGGTGACTTATATATATTTATATAATTTTCTTTTCTTTAACTTAAAACAACAATGATTTGAAGCAACCATTTGCCTTGCAGATTGTGACCAGTTAGGCGGACCCATTTGAGTTTAAAACAAAAACATGCCAAAAGGCTTTGGTGATGGATTCTTTTAATTTTCATCTAAAGATGGGGAACTCACGAATTGCTGGAAGAGCTGCTTTGTGCGCCAGCCATGGTGCCCAATCGATTTTCAACTTAGACACGTGTAAAAGGAGCAAAAGTTTCTGCTTTTTGTATTGATGAAAAGTGCCAAGTGTTGTGCGGCTATCCACTGTCTAAAATAGTAGAATATTCCTCTCCTTTAACAGCCCCTTAGTGGACGGCGTGCTGTATTATCCATTTTAAAAAAAATAAAAATAAAAATTCTGTTGTGCACTTTATAATCAGCATTTTTATCTGTTCACTCACAAGCCCAACTCAACTCTCTGCCTAGCTAGATCGAATCGAATGGTATCAAACCCTATAAAATGAATCAGATTCTCCCACAATTAAGTCCAGAGACGCAACGCCATCCAATGCGTTGCATGCCTCCGTCTCGAGTGATCACAAAAATGATAAATTTTCCCTTTATAATTTAATTTATATTATTATTTATTAAGTGCCAGATAGTAACATCTATGGTTCGCTTTGGGATAAGTGGAATAATTCAATTCCTTTGATAAAGTGCCCCTCTATTTTAATGCTTTGTAGTGTAGAGTGTAGCTAGCTAGACTAGATAGAAGTGTTAGATATTTGCTTGTCAATTCCTTGGAAAACCATAATTGAAGGACAAGAACAAGTGAACAACCAATTGGGTTTGTAAAGCCTTCAACTTACTTACCCGAGTGAGTTTCGCTCTCTCTCTTAAATTGCATTATTGGACTACACGTAACGTTAGTGTTGTGTGATTGATAGGTATAGCTAATATTGGCTATTGCGCTGTGACTCATTCGTGATTTGATGGGTGTACGCGGCGCTTGGCTTGGGCTAGCTAGACAAATTCTTCAATTCCATTGTTGAGTTGAGTACAACTTGTTAATTGAAGACTTAAGTTGCTTGTAGTCTGCTCCTGGGTCGGTGTTTGAAGATGTTTAAGAGAGTACTAATCTACCATTGTTTGGTGAAGAATAATAATAATAAATAAGGTTTGAGAAATTCTCAGTTCTCACTTCTCACCACCCATCACTTGGGCGCATCGCTATCGTATGTAATAATAATGGATGCGTTGGTCCACCACGCAAAATGTTCTGTAAACAAGTATATGCGTCTCTCTCTCTCTCTCTCTATTACTCTATTTATCCCAAGTGATTAAACCAAATAATTTAGCTTATAATAATCCCCCTTTGGTTCGCATACAATCTAATGCTCAATGACAAGTCATATCCCCATGTAAAATAAGAGGTCAGCGACAATAGTTGTACCGTACATTATTTTTAAATTGTATAAAAATTATAAATAAGTATATGAAAATTGTAAATGAATATATAAAAATTTGTACTTTGTATGATACAGAAGACTTAAACTCCGTGCTCCCTTTACTAACAAGGGAAAGAGCCTCAACCAAAACTACATTCCTTTTGCGTGCAGGTGTAGGTAAATGTTAGACTCTATGGGTTATGGTTCCCTCCTGCTGCGGCTGGTGCTCGTTTACGCACGTGTAAACCAACCCAACAAATTAAGGCTTCACAATTTTTATATACTCATATAACTTCTACACATTAATTTATAACTTTTATATAAAATAATTTTTCATTAGCGGCAGCTGGCATGCCTACATCAATGGCATGGCATGGCATGGATTGGGCAAAAAGAAAACAATAACAACAAAGACAAATTTTTAGATAGAAAGGAAGAAGTAGAAGCCTGAAATTATATTAAACAAATTAAGCGTGATGCTATCTTTCTTGGCTTTTGCTTTCTTTAATCTTTGGGAACTTTAGCCTTTCTTCTCGGCGCTTGACGAAAGGATCTCGTCAGCCAATTAGCCCATCTCGTGTCGTCGTGGTGGTGCTGGGTGCAAGTGCAAGTGCAAATGCAATGCAAAGCCGTAATCTCTGACGCGGCCATTGTTTTGGTATATAAACAAATAATATGAGAATGACTTAAGTGGGTTTCTTAATTAACTTGCTTCAACATTGACGATTTTGAAATTTTTATATTGATACATCTTCTTCTTCTCTCCGTGTGTATGCTAAACGTTGACGAACATTCGAAATTATATATTTGTTTAAAGATTTCAATTTCATATATCATAACTTAAAATATTTAAAGCAGTTATTTTGAATTCTAAAATGTCAGCTTTGGGTGGGTAAGTAATTTCTAACTGCTTGTTGCTTTGTTTTCTTTCTGCTTCTTCAACTTATGGCGAGTACGTCCTTATAAATATTTAAAAGGAGCCACGTACGTGTTTGTCTCTTCTGTTGTCCAAGAAGAATAAATATTGAAATCCCCATTGCCAGTTGGCATTTGCTAGCTTCTGTCTCCTATAGCTCTCCATTCCAGGATGATGTTGCCGTTGGCACGTATTCTCAAAAACCTTGTTCATCTTTTTGGCTATGTCAATTTGCATACGTCCAGCTTGGGGGCTTCTTATTGCAAACTTTAAATCTGCTTCAAGACATCCCATCGTTACAGTTTCAAGTTATAGCACTTTCTGTTTCCCTGAAAATTAACCAGGTGTATAATTTTATCATATCAAAAAGAAAATTTATTCGTTCTCCAATTAATACGAAGTCTCGTATCAACACATGTATTATATACATTTCACGATTAAGTAGTACATGCATTTATTATATTATACGATAATAGGTATTTCTATTATTAAGGAATATATATATATATATAAACTAATTCAAAATGATTAATGATATGTCTAATGTCTAATTACTCGTACTTATTAATGTGTGTGAAATAATATTTAAAATTTTAATTTTTTTAATAACAATTTTAATTCTTAGTTGTTTTATCTTCATTCCTTTTTTTGTCCGACCCATTAATTATTTACTCAACCAGAGAAATATTTAATGCTTGTTTTCATTATCACCTATAACAATGTAGTACAATTGATAAGCTCATCAAATCGGGTCTATCTCATGTAAATTTCTCTCTATCTTGTTACATGTGTGTGTATATATATAGAATAAAACGTGAATACCATTAATAAATGTGAGCTTTTTATTTAATATTTAAGATGGCAGGCTGCTTTAAATTTTTTAAGTCTGAATCTCTTATATAAAAGGAAAAAGAAAAGAGACAAAATAAAAAGAAAACGACTTGATATTAAAAAGAAAGAAGACATCGACAGCCTCCGTAATTTTGGGAATGTATTTCAGCTTTCATTAATAGATAATTAAGTTGTCTTAAAGAAATTAATCAAGTTATTAATTAATTTCCTTTGGAGGAAAAATTACATTAAATATTATCACATTTATTTTTTTGATAAATTATTACTCTCCCTTTATCTTTCTGAGTTCTTAATCCCATTTATACGTTGACATTCTCTTGAGAGACGGTGCTACTGTTAAACATTACTTAGATTATTAATGCAAATACATGTTTCATTTTATTAAATAATAATATTGGTTGAATCAATCTTTGTTCTAACAATGTCGAAAAATAAATAAAAAAAAAAACAATTGGCTGACTATTATAACACTTTTTTTTATATATATATCGTAGGCTTTGCCGGCCATGGCCTAGTCGAGCTGGTATAACCTGTGTAAGACAAAGCCATAGATCTCATCTCAATTGCTGATTTTTAAATTAAACAAGTTTCGATGAACTTTGATTCGCAGGGATGTTTCATTTGAATCTGATAATTAAATGTACATGTACTTTCTTGCATTGTATATTTGTATCCTACTCTCAACTCACTTACAAACATTAAACACAACCCAGTTTCGGAATTAAATTCTCTCCCACTTCAATAATATAATTTCGTATTTGATAAGAGAGAGAAAACGTTTATACTTCCACCTAACAGGAATGTCCCAGTCAATGACCTGATTTTCCTTTTTCTCTTTTTGAGATAAAAAAATATAGATCATATTAATTATTAATAATTATGATAGATCTGTCTGATCTCATATACGATCTTGTAAAATTATTAAGATCCAAACTTATCCTATCATATTAGGATCTCGATCTTGCACCTTTAAATTTATAAACTCAATTTTTAAAAAAATAAAAAACTGTAATATGGAATGGGTCGAAAATTGCAGTAGGGTTTGATACGAATCGATTTAGTAAAAGGTATATCTCATACCATAACATTAACGCGTCGATAATTTTTATCTCGGACCCATATATTAAGTGGAAATGCCTCATATGTCTAAATCATCTACGGTCCCTACATTGAATTGGTAATGGCATATCCCTAGAACTCACAACAACAAACCTAAGCTGTAATTTCTTATAGGTGTTTCTGTATATAGTAAAATTTCCAGAAGGAAAAGAGGCTAGGGATAAAGTGTTGAGCTCTTTCTTACTTGCCGTCAATTTTATGTATTATTCATGATTCATCAAAGCGCCTGAACATGAACTCATGTCACTTCAGTGTCAACTAGGGCAATTATAGAACTTTCACCGACCAAATGGTAATGTAAATCTTAAAAAGCAGTCCCGTGACCACAAGGACCCCAAAAGCCTTTTCAAATTTCATGTAGCCAGCTCTATTAAGTAGGAATATTTTTGAGATGGTTCCGGAATTGACAACCTGTCTTCAGGTATTTTTGAAGCTTCAAACAAATTGTTTCAACTCTTACACAGTTGTTGTCACTCTTTCATTCTCTCTGTCACTTTCGGTTTTCACTGTTTAATATATTTGGATAATATAATTCATATTTTCTCATATAAAAATATTATTGAATAAGTAATTAATTTATCATATTATTGATTAAAATAATTTTTTAACTTATTTAATGAAATTATGCCTCCGAGAGTTGATTTAAGTGGTAAAGTTTGCGTTTAGGATATGTAATTAGATATATGGTCTTGGGTTTGAATCACGCTATTGAAACTATTGTCTCTCAAACTTGACATTGGGACGCACAGGGTATCCCGTGAGAGAAAAAAAAAAGCATATTTGACGAATTTATGCTATGGCAAATTATACATAGACTATTGGCATAGAATTATTTTTTATCCTTGAGAAATTGTATATTTTTATATGTTAAACAAATCCTAGATACGTTTCAGGGAAACCGACACAGTAGTCCAAAAGCTGCGCAGAGGCAGAGAGCCCCTCTATGTCCACGTGGGAGAGAGTGCTCTTCATTTAAATCTAAAGCCCACAAATGACACGTAGCAAATTGTAGCCATTGAGATCATGAAACGTGGGGATATCTTATTGGAGATGCACAGATAACCGGTGCGCTGACGTGTGACGTCGCTTTCAGAAGAGCTCCAAGCGAGACACCAACATGAAGTGGGTAGTGATGGCCTAATCACTTCCTGTCATGCCTCGGTTAAAGTGTCCTCGTGCTCTCGCCCTTGCTTTGTTCTTTAATTCCCATTTTGCCACCATTGTCGTCCAATTACTTTCTCCGACGTTCGTCAAGGACATTGACCATACTGCCCTCGGGTTATACTCCTTTTTACACGCAAAACCTAGTTTCTTGTCTCAGCGTTTGCTTCTTGTTGTTTCCTTTAAGGTAAACAAAATGTAAAAAGCTTAAAAAGATGCCCCGTGCCGATTGCGCACTCTATTATCCTTCGGCTAAGAGTTGTTGGTTACAACAGTATTTGCACCATAAAGTTTATTCTATCATTGGTGGGATTTTTACTTTTTAACTTATGTCATCAAATGAGGCGTCCGATGTACAAAAGAATCATTAATTATTGTAGTTTCCGAACGTAAATTTACTATAACTTTCACAAGGTAAATTATTAAATTAAATTGGATTTAATTGAAGTGATGTGATTTGATATCGAATGAATTGTCTCCATTTTTAATTTTGAAAATCCGGATTCATTAAACTAATTAATTACAAAAGTCTATTGCAATCAAACTATACTCTTGTATTCGATTATGGGAATGAGTGATATATTATGTGAACATTAAGGATGTAAGGCTACAACCGAAGAGTGAGAGGTACTGAGGTTAGATTCCAAAACAACAAGACATAATAACACCTTGAGAGGTTCCTATCATGGGGGCCTCTTCTTAACTTTACCTACTCTTTTGACTCAATTGTACTCTTAAGGCAATTCTGGTAAAGAAAAGGGCATCTAATGCCATGAGTCAAAAAGAGAGATGTCTGGCGAAGAAATATTAGTGTCATGCATGGGTACTTTTGTCAACAAAAAAGTACAGCCATACAAACACAAAGAGTTGAGGAGTTAGCGTGTAGAACTTGGCTACTGCATTGGGTGGATAGGGATGTGAACGCAAAGGAAAGATAGAAAAAGGCAGTTATTTGTGCTGAGTGGGAGTATACCTTTATTACCCTTGTTTTATATCTTTTAAAAAAATAAAAAATAAAAATATGCCCTTAAAAATTTGGATCTGATTTTTTGTTTTTTGTTTTTTTTTTTTTCGGGTGGATGTGTATGGATAGAGATAAATGGCCTGTGCGTTAGCAGACATTTATTTTCTACCACCATATTATTCTGCTACTACTCATCTTTGTTTAAAAATTTCTTCCTTAGAAACTGTGCCTGCTTCGTAGTTGCTTTTACAAGTGTTTTCTTTCTGTAATCCTTGTTGTGTAGACTTCTGTTTAGAGATGTTTGCAGTTCATTGGGGAACTCTTGTTGGGTCAAACCTTGACAACACCCAGCCACATCCACATGCTTCATTTTGTTTAATGTTTGATTTCAGGATTTTGGGGACTCCTATAAACTAGATTTTGTGTCAGATTCTGTGTTGGGTTGGGTTTATTATGATTATATAACTAAATTTCGAATCTTTATTGGTGGTCAGTTTGGTCTATTTGTTGTTCTGAGCTTTGGTTGGTTGCTAACAGGATAAAAATCAAATTCTATTAAGAATTAGAAACTTCTTTGGATTCTTTGATTCTTCTTGGTTTGTGAATGTGAATTCTCCTTATCTTCCTCGGTTGGGTCTTCCTCAGTTGGGTCCTTCTCTGTTGCATTCTTGAGTTTGCAGTGAATTTGAAGGTTGCGTTAGCTTTAGCTCTAGCCTTTAGTTATCCCTTCACAGCTCTCTGTTTCTCTTGTTCAAAGTTTGGATTTTTGTTAATGTTGGGTTTTACTAGACAGTCTCTGTAGATTGATAGTGGGTCTCTCCCTCTCTCTCTCCTTACCTAATTCGTTTCTAGCTGGAATTAACAATAAGTAGGAGACCCACTTCGGCTTTGCTACTGTTTCAAGTTAGCTGGAGTTAACTGGTCACTTTTTTCTTGGATGAGTTTTCTTCATGTATGTGGGTTTGGTTTAAAGGTGGGGCACTCACTTTGGATGCTATGTTGCTGGTTTGCTTCTATGGTTTCCATGAACTGGCTCATTAATGGTGAAAATAAGGATACCGAGACCGGTCTGCTCGGTGATACTTGTACGATGTTGCTGAAATGGAGGGAGAAGATCTTGGGCAACAGCTGGAAGATCCACCATCTCTGTTACCAGTCTATTGGCTGCAAAAGGATTAGAGAAACATGGCTGAGAAAGGTCTTGGTCACATGGCTGCTTTTGTGGACTATTGTGTCTATGTATGTGTTTTATTACATGTGCTCACAAGCTACGGAGAAGAGGAAAGAGACTCTTGCTAGCATGTGTGATGAAAGAGCTAGGATGTTACAGGATCAGTTTAATGTGAGCATGAACCATATCCAGGCTATGTCAATATTGATCTCAACTTTTCACCATGGCAAGAACCCATCTGCTATTGATCAGGTAATTGGATCTCCTTCCTTTATCTTTAGCAACTTAAGTTACTTATAACGGTAGAAATCTGAAATCTTTGCTTCCCCGGCCAGAGAATTCAGTCAAGAATGTGAATTTTTTTATCCATTGAACTTCCTAGTTTGGTTCAATTGAAGTACTTAATGATGTTATTGCTTCTAAGTATATGATTTATCTTTTTTGTTTTATAATTTTACTTCAGAATGTTTAATTAAGTGAATTTATATGGGATTTCTGTTAGGATTGCTATAGTTTTTAGTTTGTATTAATCTGAAACCAGATCGGAGTTGTTCTCTCTATGAAGTTTGATCACTAGTTTCGGTCAATAAGACAATCTAACTTTAAGAACATGTAGAGGACTTTTGCGAGGTACACTGAAAGAACAGCTTTTGAGAGGCCGCTCACAAGTGGTGTGGCATATGCTGTAAGGGTGCTCCACTCTGAAAGGGAACAATTCGAAAAGCAACAAGGCTGGACTATTAAGACGATGGATACCCTCGAACATAATCCAGTTCGTAAGGATGACTATACCCCTGAAGCTTTGGAGCCATCCCCAATTCAGGAAGAATATGCTCCCGTAATCTTTGCACAGGATACCATTTCGCATGTGGTTTCTCTCGATATGCTTTCAGGAAAAGTAAGTTTCTTTTCTATATTCTCGATGTTTCTTGTAGTTTATTTCTTGGCTGTAGTGTTAGATTTGACTGAAAATTGCAACAATTCTGTTATAGATTTTATTCACCTTTTCTTCAAATACTGATGAATTTGAGCTAAAGTGACCTTTCACTGGTCATGCTTTATTTCTTATCCCATTCTCACCCCCCCCACCAAAAAAAAAAAATAAGGATCATAACCTTCTAATAGGATGTCTTCTTTTCATTTATATTTTTTTGTTTTCCTCTAAGATTACAATAAGTATGCCACTTGTTCATTGAATAAATTCAAAAGTGCTGGGTGTTATCTTGAGTAGTAAAGTTCCAATACTTGTGCATACCAACAGGAGGATCGTGAAAATGTGTTACGAGCAAGGGCATCAGGAAAAGGAGTCTTAACTGCTCCTTTCCAGTTACTCAAATCAAACCGTCTTGGAGTTATTTTAACTTTTGCTGTTTACAAGAGAGAACTCCCTTCTAATGCGACCCCAAATGAAAGGATTGAAGCGACTGATGGGTATGTTTTCCAAGAAAAATTCCAATAAATTTTTTTATAGGATTTCTTATTCCTTGTTTGAATCTTCAATAATAGAATCAGGTGTAAAACAGATTCACTTGCATTGCCACCATCTTGTAGAACATGGATGCCTACAAAATGGAAAAAGAAAGACTTGTAAGAAAGAAAGACTTAATACTTCAGGACTGATTCATTCTGAACTTAGTGTGTAGAGAACAGTGATACAGAAGAAAATGGAATGATTTTCTTTCTTCATGGTGTCAAAAAATCGTTGATAGTGATGCACTAATGAATTCCTTTCTAAACAGCACTTGAAAATACTAAACAAGTGGTGTGATGAAGGATGGTAAGGAGTTTCTCAAATGTCTCTTGCTGCTGCCAAACAGGTACCTTGGTGGAGTCTTCGACATTGAATCACTTGTGGAGAAATTATTACAACAGCTTGCGAGCAAACAAACCATCTTCGTCAATGTATATGACACTACCAATCTATCATGCCCTATCAGCATGTATGGTTCAAATGTATCAAATGATAAGTTGGAGCATGTTAGCACCCTTAATTTTGGAGATCCCTACAGAAAGCATGAGATGCATTGCAGGTAGCAATGAGTTCTTCTTTAAACATTTTGGTTTTTGCTTCTGTCTGATTTGGGCTTATGATCAGTTATAATCATTGCACTGCGATATAACAATGATGTAAAGCTATTGTAAAGAGCTGGGGAATCTTCTATGGAAGTAGCTTAATTCCACAATCTACCTTATTCTTTTACTGATTAAGGTGTAAAGAAGTTTAAATGGGTGCAATACCTAAGTTTGTTTCTTACTGCAGATTCAAACAGAAACCACCATGGCCGTGGTTGGCAATGACAACTTCTATTGGCATCCTTGTAATTGCATTGCTTGTAGGACATATATTCCAGGCAACCGTTAATCGAATTGCCAAAGTTGAAGAAGATTACCATAAGATGATGGAACTCAAAAAGAAGGCCGAGGCAGCTGATGTTGCAAAGTCACAGGTACTTGGTAATTAAGTTGTTAATAAATTTCACCCCTTATGTTGACACAGTTCTAATCATACTCCAACCTTATGTAGTTCCTTGCTACTGTTTCCCACGAGATCAGAACCCCAATGAATGGTGTTCTAGGTGAGTTTCAAGCTCTCTCTCTCTCATGTTCACTTTCTCTCATCTGCAACATAATTCTATTATTTTTTGCAGGAATGCTGGATATGCTTAAGGACACAGAGTTAGATATAACTCAACTAGATTTTGTCAGAACTGCACAAGCCAGTGGAAAAGCTCTTGTTTCACTTATAAATGAGGTTTTGGATCAAGCAAAGGTTGAATCTGGTAAACTTGAGCTTGAGGCGGTGAGTTTTGACCTGCGGGCAATTCTGGATGACGTATTATCGCTCTTTTCTGGGAAGGCTCAAGATAAAGGGGTAGAGGTATATGTCTCCTTTTTTTGCACTAATGTTTAAATTTTCTTCAAATGCTGTTTCTAATATCTGAACTTTTTAAATTGGCATTGATTTGTTTGTGGGCAAGAGCAGTTGGCAGTTTATATCTCTGATAAGGTTCCTGAAATGCTAATTGGTGATCCGGGAAGGTTTCGACAGATAATCACTAATCTCATGGGGAATTCAATTAAAGTAAGTATGCAGTCAGTTCTTAATTGAATTTGGTTTCTGGGACTTAAAAATTTAGACTCTATGTCTACCGTTCTGGAGATTCAAGGGAAAATGTGATCTGTGATGGGAATTTATTCAATGTTTGCCTTATGCAGTGCAAAAAGTGTTTTCCTATTTGTATAGCCTGTACCGTGGCAAGTCTATTTCCTTCATCTCCATGGGAGAAAGAATGAGCATATAAAACATCATGGATGTAAAATTTTAATTGCTCTAAAGACACTTGGGGTGAATTTTTCTGTAGGCTTTATGGTAGTTTATGTTGCATACATCAATTTGTAATATGCCTACTTAAATACATTTGAATGTAGGATGTGTTGTGTCTTATTAAAAAAAAAAAAAAGCAGACACGTGGGATGTCTTTTTGTGTTTAAGCAAAAGAGACTAATTTTTTTTTAATTTTTTATTATGCAGTTCACAGAGAAAGGACACATCTTTGTTAGCGTCAATCTTGTTGATGAGGTGATTGACTCGATAGAAGTTGAGACCGAATCATCATCCAAAAACACCTTCAGTGGTTATCCTGTTGCAGATAGACGCCGCAGTTGGGAAGGATTTCGGACTTTCAATCAAGATGGATCTGGTGGTTCTTTCAAATCATCCTCTTCTGATTTCATCAATCTAATTGTTTCAGTTGAAGATACCGGAGAAGGAATCCCCTTAGAAGCCCAATCTCGTATTTTCACCCCTTTTATGCAGGTTGGTCCATCTATTTCTCGAACACATGGAGGTACAGGCATCGGCCTCAGCATAAGCAAGCATTTGGTTGCTCGCATGAATGGGGAAATTGGATTTGTTAGCATCCCAAAGATTGGGTCAACTTTTACATTTACTGCAGTCTTCGGCAATGGCTCCAATTCAACTGAGCATAAGAGCCAGCAAAAGAACAGCCAGTCTAACTCTCTGTCAGAATTTCAAGGCATGAAAGCATTACTTATTGACCCCAGACCTACCCGGGCCAAGGTGTCAAAATACCATATTCAACGTCTTGGAATTCAGGTTGAAGTAGTTTCTGAATTGAATCAAGGTGTATCTTTTATAAGCAGCGGAAATATGGTGATCAACATGGTCCTTGTTGAAAAAGAAGTTTGGGATAGGGATTCATATTCATCAACTCTCTTCATTGATAGCTTGAGAAATTTTGATCATAAGGTTCTTTCAAAATTGTTTCTTCTGGCTAATTGTGCCAGCTCCTCTAAAGCAGATACTACAATTTCTGGTGTCTATAACCCAATTGTAATCATGAAGCCCTTAAGGGCAAGCATGGTGGCTGCATCTCTTCAACGGGCCATGGGCGTTGGGGGTAATCCCCGGAATGGGGAGCTACCCTCTCTTCGTCATCTTCTTCATGGGAGAAAAATTTTAGTTGTAGATGACAACAAGGTGAATCTCAAAGTAGCTGCTGGTGCTTTGAAAAAGTATGGAGCTGAGGTGGTCTGTGCAGATAGTGGGAAAGAGGCAATCAAACTTCTTCAACCACCCCATCACTTTGATGCCTGCTTCATGGATATCCAGATGCCAGAAATGGATGGGTAAAAGATGCTTCCTTGCTTTGAGAGTTATATTATTTAAATAATCTGGTTCCAAAAACTTATTTTGGAACCTCATGGAAAAGGAATAACTAATTATCTATAATGTGATTCTCTTTGTATATTTGATGCTATGATCCATTGAATATTGAGATGGGTTTTTGGCTTTATGTGGTTGCAGCATATCACAGTTAACTACTAATAGCTCTTCTTAGCCAGCAAGTTAACGTTGCTCTATAATAAATTTTATTCTACTTCTAAAGCTGTTTTTTTTTTCTTTTTTTCCTTCCCAGGTTTGAAGCTACAAGGATAATTAGGGAGAAGGAACAGTATATCAGCAACCGTATTGAACATGGGGAAGAATTTGTTGAAGCATATGAAAATGTTTCAAAGTGGCATGTACCCATTTTGGCCATGACCGCAGATGTGATCCAAGCTACACATGAAGAATGCCTAAAGTGCGGGATGGATGGATATGTTTCAAAACCATTTGAAGCTGAACAATTATATCGGGAAGTTTCACGTGTTGTTGAATTGGATTGAGATTGTTATCTATGGAGAGGATTTCTGTTGAAGGCATTCGGATGACATTAGCACAAGGCCCCTGTTCTCCAGGAAGCTTTGGATTGCTGAAACGTATTCCGAGTTCATCCCAAGTGTGAGTTCTCCATTGACCTCAATCTATTGCATCCAATTTAGTTCCTCTTAAATAATGGTTTCTCAAGAAATTTTAAGCAGCATCTCACATTAATCCATGCAATTTTTTTTCAAGTCCTCTGTTGAATGTCTATTGACTTCTTGCTTTGCTTGCTAATTATCCAGGGAAGTATATGTTTTGTGACTGAGAACGTACATAAAGTCACGCTTGATTGGTCATGAGCCAGATAAGATGCCAGTTCATTCTTTGTAAAGCTGATCTTATTTACAGACCTTTCGTTAGGTTGAGTAGTATGAGATTTCTGTGCAAGGTTGGAACTCTTTTGATGGGAAATGAGGTTAAGAATTACAAATAGAAGTCAGGTAGAAGAACCCAATTATTTGGGGTGTATCGTAGATGTAGAAGAAATGCGGTTGCATTGTCTTGCCCCAATAACAATAAAAGCTGCAACAACGTGAAGGGATCTCCACTTTTCTCTTTGAATGCCTGTGTATCATAGATATCGATTCAGTCGAAAGAATTGAAGATATCTTCTCAGGCGACCAAGGGGAGAATGCATCATGTACATTATTTATCACATTAATAAAGATAATAGATGTGTAATTATACTTGGCTTATTTCCTATTAATTTATTTCTAACATTTCCGAGAGCTTGCTGTACTAGGAATGTTGTAACAAATACAGTAACAGTGTAATGAAGTTTGAGTAATCACACAATTTTTGTCCGATTTAAACACTTCCGAGAGCTGTTATGATCTTTGTTGATGTCTTTGACATAGAAACCGTGTTCAATTCAATATGTCATCGAATATTGGAACGGATACTGTATGATTGAAGTTATAAAACTCTGCTCATCCCTAAATAAATTGTTGCTAACTGAAAATTCCAGATGTCGTTGACCCAACAAAGCTATCAGAGTCACCTTCAGAACTACTAGCCCACCAAAAGAAACAACCCAATACAATGCACCACCAAACCAAACTAAAAGCTAAAGAAGCATCCATAACAACTCTCATACAGCCTCACAAACCCAGCTCTTTTTTTTTTTTCACTGTATGTGCAATCTATCCTTAACTGAGTTTAAATACAATACTAATAAAAGTTATGAGCTTGTCCTTAATTATGTCCAAAGGATGGGGCTCTTGAATGAGTGGGACCAAATAGACAAGTCTTATGATTTACAGGAAAAGCCCAACAGGAACGAATAACTTGTCTACGTATAAGCAGATGCCAATGAAATAATGTCTGAGCTTATTGCACACTAATAATGTCGATATGTCCGAGTGGTTAAGGAGACAGACTTGAAATCTGTTGGGCTTCGCCCGCGCAGGTTCGATCCCTGCTGTCGACGTGTTTTTATAGATATTCTTATAATCCTCGTCACAGAATGGATGATTCCCCCCAAATATTTATTTATTTATTATTTTAACATGATCAGTAATCAGTCTATTTTCCAAATTTTGACCTATTTATATCTTTTAGAATAAGATAGTTAGATACAAAGTATATTTCTTTTAAAAAAGAAAAAAAATAATAAATACGCCACAAGGCGCAAGCGGCAGCGTCAAAACTACGCAAACAGATGCACACTCGATAATCTTCAATAAATTCATAAACAGTAGAGAGCCTACAAACAGCGGCAAACAATACAGTACAGCAGCCGATCATATCCTTAAGGGGCTCGTGCTATCTACAATTTCAAATCCCAGCCCTTGATCATCTACATATAAAATCACAACCTCTGGCCCGTTCGCTCTCAATATTCAGTAAAAAGGAAAGAAAAAATTAATAATAATAAAATAAAAAATCTCCAGAGGTCTCCCTCGCATCGCACAAGTCTGAAGCGCAGCAGCAGCGTATCAAAGAGAAAGAGAGGCGCTAGGGATTTGATCAGATGGATCCAGATGCAGTAGCGAAGGCCTTCGTGGAGCACTACTACAGCACCTTCGATGCGAATCGTGCGGGCCTCGCCAGCCTCTATCAGGATACTTCTATGTTGACTTTTGAAGGTCAGAAGATCCAAGGCTCCCAAAACATCGTCGCCAAGCTCACCAGCCTTCCCTTCCAGCAGTGCCAGCACTCCATCTCAACTGTTGATTGCCAGCCCTCTGGTCCCGCTGGCGGTATGCTCGTTTTCGTCTCTGGTAACCTCCAGCTCGCCGGTGAACAACACGCTCTCAAGTTCAGCCAGGTCTATTCTTTTACTTGTTTCTATCTTTATCGATTCCGATTTCGCTTGTTTGTGATCTGTGTGGCCTGTTTGGATTACGCTCTAATGCGTATTGAGATCGATGAAATAGTTACTGATCCGAGATCGTTGATATTATCAAATAGACGCCTTTGATTGTTTAATTTGATTTTTTTTTGAGTTATTTGCTAGATCTAGGTTTTCTTTTTTTCCTCTTCTTTTTTTATTTTAAATTTTCTGTTATACATCTCAATTTTATTTTGACTGCATGTGGCCATTAAATGTAATTTGTTCATATTTCTGCTGATTGGGCATTTGAGAAATGATTGTTAAGTTATTTTATGGAATTACATTGCATGATATTCGGCATGCTCATTAGGCTTGTTTGAGTTGCAAGCTGCTGATCATTGGTTCGTAGCATTGGAAGTGAAATAGTTAAAGAATATTGACATCTAGAACGAAAATCACTTTTAAGTGTTGTTTGGACATGGTTAAGTCCTAGCATGTTTGTGAAGGCATTCAGCCAATGCGGTAGTTTATCTGGAGTTGTGCATTTAGGTTATTAAAGTATAATCTCCTAAAGTTAATATGTTAAGTTGTCTATTGCATTTCATTCTACGATGCCATTTCTGATGTTTAACTGTATTTTACTTTGTTTACATGTTAGTATTCTAGAACTAATATCAGATGGAGGTATCTATTCATTTATTTTTGTTTAGCCAAGGTTTTTTATAGTGAAATGCTAAGTCTAAATAGCTTATTATTTGTACATTTATTAGTACTCACCTATATTCATTTGTTTTGGCTGTTGGCTTTCTTTCTCTCTTTTCCTTTCCTATGTTTGGATGCAGGGAATTGTTCCCTTACTTTGAGCTTTTTGTAGATGATATTTGTTGCCTAAGAAACTCTGAATAGCATTATAGGTATTTGACATTCATTGCTTTCCCCATGGTATTTTGGCCACAAGCCGCGCTTTCAAGTGAGAAGCCTGTTGGCTTGAAAAGCATTTCGGTCTTAGGATCTACATTATCTTGTTGGACATGTGCTAACCTGATATATGACCAGTGTGCTGAATTTTCTGGCCTTTGCTGCTGTTTGTGCTGTTTTAGTAAAAATATGGTGACTTTATTGACGTAAATTTTTGCCCTCGAAGTTTTCCAGTGGGACAGTTCTTAATCCCCCAGAGTTGCATGCCAATGATTCCTTGTACCCTCTTCCAATTACTCTTTTTGCTAACTGATAAGCATACAATTATGGGAACCTTTTCCATCGAAAATGAAGTTGTTCACTGATTGTCTTTGAGCCTTCCAACAGTTGTAGTAACAGATGATGACCCAACTTCAGTGTAGGCACTTAAGTTAAGGCATTAAATTTGTATGTCTGGATGGGCCTATAGTGGTCGGCTGCTGCATTAGATGCCATGTTTTAACATGGGACTTCTCTGCTAGTGTTTAATGAAGGAATCTGAAGTTATTCTAGTATTTAGGTGTCAATCTAATGTTTGGTATCTTCTGAATAATTTTAGCTAGTCCTTACTATATTTTCCTAACTAACCTACTAAACTAATGTGATCATGAGGCGAGGAGATATCCCTCCATAATTTCTTAGTCATTGAAAGCGTATTGCATCTGTCTAACTCTCAGTTCGGGAACGTAGAAAATTTTCCATCTTGAGCCACAATGTTTTCTTTCACTGATTAGGAGGAACTACTAATGTTTTTTAGTTCACATGTTGCTCCCCTTGAGAAAACTTGCTGTAAAAGTTCATTCGTTTGTACGTAAACTCCCCACCCCTCCCCTCTTTCTCCAATGGATGTCACTTTGCATTCGGTTTTGATCTAAGAGTACCTTTGAATTCATTTGAGCTATTAATGGAGTCATTGAAAACCTGCATTAGCATTGGTTTCTTTTTATTTATTTTGTTCGCTTCATTCTTGCTCCTAACCAGGATTTACTATCGTGCTCTCTAATCGCAGATGTTCCATTTGATGCCTACACCCCAAGGAAGCTTTTACGTGTTGAACGACATATTCAGGTTGAACTATGCTTGAAGAGTAGTTTTGAAGGGATTGCATGGCCTGAAGGATTGGACATGTTTACTTTTCTCAATTCAAATTTTAAACATTTAAATGAAAACTGGGGTTTTTGTTTGTTATGTTTAATGTTTCCTGTTGTCGTTTCTAAACTTTTAATTTCAGAGACATCTTTGTTGTGATTGATTGAGTTGGTAAAAAGATGCGTATTTGGAGGTTTGAAGGTTTTCTATTTGATTCTACTGGCTGGTCTTGGACCATTGTTGCTTAGAATGAATCACAGATATTTGCAATTGTCTAATTGCTGTTCGTTGTATCTAATTAGTTCTTGTACCTGTCATCAACTAGCATGCTCCAAAGAGAGTACGGTGGTTCTCTCATTTTTTGGTACAAAATTTTGCGGGAGTCCAATTTTTTCTCTCTGCCGTCCATATTATAAGATCTCAAAATCCCACATTGGAGCGTTTGAGCTATGTCTTATTGCCTCCCTCGCAAACAATTAACAGTAAGTGGAGAAAATAGCTGTTGATTTTATTTCATTTACTCAAATTCAATTTTGTGTTGCCAAAATTAACAAGGAGAGTAGGGTAGTTTTATACTAAATTGGATGTTCAGATGCCTAGTAATTGCAAGTGTTGTGCTTTAGAGGGCGTTTGTTCGGATACCTTTATTGGTCTAAAAAGTTTTTTTTAATGTTAAAAGGTTTTTTAACTTTATTTTGTATCTTTAATTATTATTTAAGAAGGGTTTACGAATATTTAAAAAAACTAGTTTATGTTTTCTATGAAAAGTCTAATTTCGAGGCATTTGGGAAATTTTTTTTTGAGCTTTTTAAAGTTCTAGATTATAAAAAAATATGTACATTTAATTTTATTTTTATAATAAAATTTTATTTTAATTATTTATTTATAATAAATATTTTTATATTTATTATATCAAATAATTAATAATTTTTTAATAAAAATTCTACTTTTAAAAGTTTTACGCCTAAAATATCTTATTACAATAAGCTTTATTCTAAAAAACTCAAACAAATAGATTCTTAGACTGATTTGTTAGGCATTTAATATATTATTTTTTAAATTAAATAAATATCTTTTAAACATATTATTAATATACTTTAAATTAAAATTAATCACGCATAATTTTAAAGTTAAACAAAATTTAAAATTAATCATATATTTTTTTTTACAAATTTAGAAAATAAAAACACGTAATTAAAAAACAACTACACTCATTATTCAACTGTTAGCTCCAAGCACTTGTCATCTACGATTTGCTAAATTGAATTTACAAAAAAGTGAATTCTATAGGATTTTTCTTTTTCTTTTCCTCCAGCAAGTTTGTTCCATCTGCTCCTCTTGTCGATAAATACAGTTGAAAGTTTTCATTTGCAAAAGAGCACAATTTATTCCGCAGAATGTACAATCATTACACATCGTAACAATTTATGGACAAAGACACCGACGATTTATTCGGCAGTTTAAGAGTGCCTACTTCGTTTGCATGTAAAATGAATACTACGTTCACCTCGAATCAACAGTGTCAACATCTGCGTCACCAACAATAAAAATAAAAGATTTTGACAGGAAAAGTTGAAGGAAAAAGCAGCAACACACATTTACACTCAACAATGCAGTACAAGAATTTCACAGGAAAAGCTAACGCTGAAGGAGTAGTGCACAAATTTACCCTCCATTAATGCAAAATCAGGCGAAAGCAGACTCAAGATCCATTTTTCTTGGATTCTTTCCAAGCAGCGTAATGGTGATTCAGTTGATTCAGTGTATCACTATCCAGACGTAATTCAGATAAATCCTGAATATGGGGTAGTTCTGGAATATGCGGCAGCTCTGGTACTTTGAGAGAAGGAAGAGGAAGAGCTTCAATGTGGTTTTTATTTTCTACATACTTCTTCTCTACATACTTTTTTGGGCGTCTTAACATTCCCATGAACAAACTTCCCACCGATCTAAATGGGTGGGTTACCCCATCTTTCAGATACAAAATGAGTTTAACCTCTGATAATTGCCAGGCTACGGTGAGGACAATCGTAAATGCAAGGAGACAATGTGTCGTGAAGTTCTGTCTCTGCAACTTTCTAAGCTCCTTGGCAATCTCTTCTCTACCAATTTCAGCACCTCCACCATCTGCCTTATCAGCATTCTCACCTTTGGTCTCGGCCTCACCAACTGCAGAAGTTTCTTTGTCTGGTTCAGCTTCAGCTAGTCCTCCAGACTGCTTGGGCGCTTCATCTCCTTTCAATGATTCCAGCTACCAATTGAAAAGTACGGGCACATAAATTTGTGTACCATCCTCTGGTATGAAAATTTATTATAAACAAACTGAATTCAACGTAAAGCTCACGTATCAAAAAAGGTCTTGATTAGGACAGGTATATCATATTTACTCATACACCCATCCAACAAAAATCTCACCATATATGCAACTTTTTTCTACTTAACCACAACCATGATGGGTTATTTTTGAAATAAACACATATGTGATGAGATTTTCTTCGATGGTTGTGTAATAATGTGGAATATATCCCTCCCACCGACGACTTTCCACATTATTAGTTATGTATTCTATAGGTAGGGTCACCATTGACCTCTTCATCTGTTGTAAACATTAAACAATCTGGTCAATTAAGAAGAACAACTTGACACAGCTTAATCAATTGCAGTTGAATTTAGTGACACCGGAAATCTAGTAAAATATAATTTGAAATGCAGTACCTTGTAGATGATTTGGTATTCTTACATATGAAACACCCCTCACACTACCATCAAACATATCCATCAGTTAAGACTACCTGTACTCTCATACATAAGAGTTACACATAGCTAAAAAAGTTTGACCTTAGAGTTCGATTGATGGTCCTGAAGACGAATACGAAAAAGCATGAAAAGTGAAAACAAAGGGGGTAAGAACTATTAGATTAGAAATTAAATTCATTAGGTTCATTACAGATTTTCCTTTGAATATGACGAACAGAGAACAATTTTACTGAGTTTTGATGTTTAAAAGATCTCATTACTACTTAGCAGATAGATCATCATAGTTGAGAGAAAAGAGAATCTCAATGTTCTAAGAGAAACAACAAAATCTTGTAAAACTTGGAACTATTAATTTGGTAAAAGAGAAATCAGTTCAAACTTTAACGGATTATTAACTCAAAGATCTACCCCACCTGTCCAAAGTTGACAGAAAACATAATCATCTTATCTAACTTTGTCTGCCAAGAAAACAAGAACAAAAAGCACCCAAAAGAGAAATGAAAAGGAACCCACTTTGTATCAAAAGGCGGGCTTTCCTTTTTCTCCTTCACAAATACATCCGGAAGCAGAAGTTCACAAATCGCTGATGCAACAAGAATCTGTGAACTTGTGATCACGATTTATCGCCATGGATTCGTGAATAGAAAAGCAAAGGTTTGAAGTTAATAGTACCTGAGAAAGCAAATCAGAGAGTATACGCTGGTCATCCTGAGCAGAGGCATCATTGTTCTTCTTCTTCTCTTCTACGAGCTTCTGGATTGTAAGAGTGATACGTTCTAGTTTGTCGTCTGATGCCATATTGGCTATATCTAAGCCTTCTGGGAAACGGAGTTGTGTTACTGATTTTGCCTTTGTATTTCTCGTGCAAACGAAGTCAATCCTTTTCACTTCCAGAGAGACTAATTATTGGAGATAAAAGTGGCATTTATGCCTATCGTGTCTCGTGTAGACCCACCCCTTGTGCGCCGTATAAGGACATGCTTTGCCGTTTACCGTAGCCAAAGTAAAGCAGTTTCACAGGCAGCGCTGCCGCTTGCAAAAGATTTTAGTCAAGCCTATTTGCAAATGAAGCGACCACGATAGCCAGCTTAATTGAAGTGGAAGTTTACATTTTCTTTTAGAATCGATACCCAGATAAAAACGAGAAATCATTTAGTGCCCAACGGTGGTTTTTCAGCTCAAATTTTTCTCCTATGAATACGCTTTTACGGTTTTGTTGAGTCTATTAACATATCCTTTTCCTTTTGCTAATTTTGTCTCCGAGATCTATTAAGGTCAACATACGTCACTTGTTAAAAATAATAATAGTACGTTTCCAATTCATTTATAATAATTTTTTAGATAGCGTTACTTCCATTAAAAGGAAGGAAAAACCAGACATGCGCACGTGTCAGGCCTCACATACTTTCATTGGCACGCATGCACCCGGGCCGGCATTCTTATAAATTTTGAGAAAATAAAATGGAGTTGCTCTTACGTACTCCCTTTCGACAACAACGAATTTGAAAAAGACAGAGATTATCGCTTTCAGCAACTACAGAAAACATTTACAGAATTAATATATGGGAATATGGAATTCAATCAGAATAACTAGAAACAATTTACCTTGAAACCCAGATCACTATATACAAACTAAATCCACAGAGTACATTCCTGTATGAGCGAAAAGACGATCACGCAAAAGAGAGCATAAGTTAGTAAGATTAGGACTTGCTTTTGCTTCTAAATGAACTGGTCCCAATCATCATTGTCCATATACGCAAATTCATCAGCAGATGTTGAAGCCATTTCTTCACTTGTTTCGCCCCGTTCAGCCTGCAAGAATAGTTGAATATATTCAGAAATTAAAGTCCCAATGCATTAGAAGATGATAAACACAAAACCAAACAAGAATACCTCAGATCATAACTGAGGTAATGAAACACAATCCTATTATGCCAATTTAAAGACGGTCATTTTCAAGAAGTTGTCAGCCACTTGATTTTCCAGATCAATAGATGGCAGACCTCATTAGTAATCAATCTTTATGATTTTGAACTTGAATTACATTCCAATTGTACAAATCATCAGACTCCAATTAGTGGATGCTGAACTTCTTTATAAAATCACTTCAAACAAATCATCAATACCAAGACCGCTTATCTCACTCTCAGTAAGAATGTCAATACACCCTTTGTGGGTAGGATGGTCTGAATATCAACAGATATTATAAGGTCTGGCTTTAGTGTTTAAATAAACTTGTACTAATAGTGATGAGATTCCACGGGCATTCCCTTGCTAAAACATTTGTCTAGTTACCTTAGCTTGTCGGAATCTTTCAAGCATCCGACGATATTGCTGACGGGCATCTGGAGAATCAACCATGGACAGCACTCGCGAGACAGCCTCATCGATAGCTACATCCACTTTCTGTCTGCGGAACACTTTGAGAATGTCTTCATCTTCACTTTCCTCATTTGACTCTGATTCAGGCCGAAAACCTCGTAAACCAGCTCCTTTCCGTCGCCACCGCAATATAACCTTATCTAAAACTCCTACAGCCCAACAGATTACCTTGTACTTCTTCCTAACCTGATAGCCTCTCACATGAGCCTGCCAAAAAGGTTTCAAGTAAATGTCCTTTTAATTGTCTCCCATTTACAGTATTCATTGATAAAGGTCTAGTTTCGATTGATGCATTTATGTGTGATGTCTTCATAAATTATTGCTTAAGCACAGAGAATTCCATTTCAATTTGTGATGTGCAGCAATCATTGAGTAAATAATCTTGAGAAAATGTGCAGCACCTGAATTTTCACAACTTTCTGGCGAAGTGCTAGATAATCTTTGCGGCCTTTCCATCCTCGATATTTCTTCTGAATAGATAAAGCAGCTGAATTGTAATCTCGAGCATTACGAAATGCCAGCTTTGATAAAGCTGAAAGCTCCTCAATACCATACTCATCTAAATTAGCATCAGCAGCTGCAGCTTCTCTTTCTTGTCGCTTTCTGAAAGAGTGAGCGCGGAAAGCAGACTGTATACGTGCAGCAGCCTGAGCAGCATTCCGAACTGCAGCTAAGGTATCTTTCATTGAAAGCTGATCCTCGTCGGTTGAGAAGCTAGCATTTGAGACACTATTTACTGTTATTTCCGCTTCAACCTCAGCAGAGCCTTTGGAAAGCTCACTTTCTTCCAGTGTGAGAGATGAGAGATGGCTAGTTAGTGCAACCTCAGAGAGATAACCTGCAAGTCCCTTATACCCCCTGGAGGCAGCAATGGATGCTGGGGTTTTACCAGTTGGATCTAGTGAATTGGGATCTGTAACAGCCCCAGCTGATGCGCCAGAAGCTAAAAGAGCTGCAACCATTTTTTCCCTGTACAGAACAATAGATACAAGTACATAATTTTAGCATATTTATATACATTAAACTAATGATGGGCTATAAAGTGATTAATGGCACCAATTAAAATTTAATGCACACACCAAGCATGAAATGGTTGCACTAACAACGACCAATTAAATAATGTGGAACCCAAATGGACATTATCATCTGGGCTAAAAGACTTCAGTTAGCAAAAAAGGGATGGACCGTGCCTCTAACTAGACACAATATTCTGAAAAGTTGTAATCTATGTCACTTCTGGTCATCCTGCATTTAATTCACCCTTTCACTGTAGGAAATATTACAGCCGCATCATGCTAGATTTTTAGTTTACCTTCCAAAACGTGCAGCCCAATGAAGAGCAGTCCACCCATTAATGTCCCGGAAGTTTATACTGACACCATGACAGAGAATTGGATTTAAGGCCCATTCGAAACCCAACGCAGCAATCATGTGTATTATACCCTGCTCTTTCTTCGTCAAGGTACAACCTGACTGGTCAGACTCTCCAATGGATTTCAAAGATAGCCACTGATGCAACTTGTCTTTTAGAAGCCCTTGCAGAAGCCAATCGGTGGTCTCAAAAGAATTTCCACCACCAACTAAAAGGCCCTCTATGACTTGACCCCACAAATCATCGTCAGCTTTTATTCTTCTATATACATCAGATTCTGAGTCCACACTATCTCCTTTCTGCACTGATGAATCAGACAGAAGCATCTGCACAAATCTGACAAGTAGCAAGAGCTCATCCCGGCTCCTAGTAGCTTCTGTTTGGGATAAATTATCATGTCTACAGCTACTACTGTTAACTCGATACTCGAACTCTTTGATTTCACTGCAGGACTCCCGATTGCCAGAAGTGATGCACAGAGTGACCTTTCCAGGAAGATGAGGAGGAGCTTCACAACGGATGACACCTTCCTGAATAATCTCAATAGGAACTTCAGTGTCACCAAACATACATGACCATGCAGATTCTGATGGATCACAGAGAAAAGATCCAACAATGATGACCTGCCAATGAGTAATTTCAGTTACAGTATTCGAACTTCTAATCAGGGGAAAAAAAAGGGATGAAGAAGAATACAAAAATGTTAAAACGTCATAATAACAGAAGCATCACCTATACACACACATAGAAACAGACACAAAAAGATTACACTGGAAATTAGAAATTAGTGTGTCACAGAACAAAAGCCAATAGCTAAGTGATTTGCTAGCTCAATCAGAGCTGAAGCAAGCAAATAAATCAGACCAATAAGCAACTAAATGCACAACATGGTAATCCTAATCAGTGATATTTTAAGGGGGTTTTCAGAATGTCACTGAGGTGAGTATGAACACATTCATGCACCTCTCACTATGTACATCGAGAAATACACTTTTTGCTTCTATACGTTTGACTGAGGAAAAGGCAACCAACTTTAACTTCATTGT
The DNA here is from genome assembly GCA_013180625.2 of Boswellia sacra. Taxonomy (NCBI): domain Eukaryota; kingdom Viridiplantae; phylum Streptophyta; class Magnoliopsida; order Sapindales; family Burseraceae; genus Boswellia; species Boswellia sacra. Next base: position 110,005 of record SNVD02004825.1, on the reverse strand, counting down.
CTGTATATATTTTTTCGTTTATCCCTCTTCAAGGAAACTATCTTAAACTTGTGGTTGAACACCTATTTGAATAAAGCACAGTTTTAACCATATCCTCAGTCAGAACATTCCTAGAAGCTGGATCCATCCAAATCCAGTCATCAGTAGGTACTTAAAATTGGATATCTGTGAAATTGAGCTTGTTCGAGCTCTAAAACATCTATAATAATAAGACTATGGGGCTCGACTACTGGGCTAGGTGGTTAGCATGGGATATGAAATGAGTTCCAAAACTGTTAATCTTCCTATAATCCCACCCTTCCCCTCCTGCTAACACACATATACAAGAAGGAATAACATGTTAGACCATAAGTAGTGGTTGAGTTGATTGTTAACCAAATAACACATTCTTAGAAATATACTACCATCTCAATAAATGGAGAAAAATAAATCTTTCATAAAGAAAGAACAATATTTGAATTCTTATGACCCATACCTTTGTAGCTTCAGAGGCATAAACCCATTCAGGAGATATTTCCTGTATTTTAAATTTCAGCTTTTCAGCAACAGTCAAATGCAAATCTGGTTCAAGAGACACTCCAATATGGTCTTGGTGATCAAACATTGTAAAATAGTCAGAATTGGATTCATGAGTTCGCATTACTGAAGAATATGGAGGAATTTTGAAATTTTCAACTTCCTGAGGCAACAATAGAGCAGCTAGCAATGCAAAAGACTTGTCAGAGCTTATCAAAAATTAACTAGATGCTAAAAATTAGAGCAATGAATTACAATAAGAAACATAAGGATATCTTACAATTTTCAACAATAGATCCATTGGAATTTGGCCAATGAGAGTATTCCTGCTCTTCAGTAGGTGCTGTCCTTGAAGAAGACAGTGGCTTCCCCTATTTTTAATTATGACAGAACCACTCCAATGAGATAAATGCTAAGTAGGTTTAAACAAGCAATTATATAGAGTGGTGTTATCATCACAAATATTGGTAAGACAAAATGTTAAACATGACTAAATGAATAAGAAGTGAATATACATTTAATAGAAATATAATATTGTGAAAGAGAAAACAATACAATATTCTTTGTGTTTTTCTCATTTCCATTAAATGTAATACCTGGAACTCAACACTTGATGAGCTATACTCCAGAACCTCCTTCCAAGATAAAGTTTCTTTACTTCCAACAGTGTAACCATGCCCATACAAATCTTTTCCATTATCACCTAAAAGAATAAACCCACATCACGTCCTAGATTTTGCATCCAGTTATTTAAAAAGAGACTAAGAAAACAAGTACTAAATACAGCACCAAAAAAAAATGACACTGAAAGTTTCAGATAAGAAGAAATAAATAACTATCAGTTTAGTACCAGAGTATCATAAACATCAAATAACATTTCAGAAATTTTCCTACGAGTTGATTAGACAGAATATAACTATACAGAATGTGGTTAAAATAGTTAGAACTTATAAGACAATATGACAACTTTGACTAACTCATATATAACACAACTTAACCAACCTGCATCCTGATACAGAACAGGATTGTCTGAATTATCTTGAAATCCAGATTGTCCACCATTATATTGTCCTTGTACAATATATCCTGGGCTTTGCAGTAAAGCTCCAAACTGATCCTGCTTGGACATCTCACTTCCGTATTCCAAATTCTGACTAGGGAATGAGTCAATTTCCTCAAATGTGTCCTCATTCAAACTTAATTGCTCCTCAAGCCTTCGAAGTGCTTGATTAACATCAGCTGCAGCACTACTAGGAATCTCCCCTTTACTCTCTACACTATTATCCTTAAGGGGTATCTCAGAAGTAACCTCTACAGAACTTGGACTAGATAAAGACTGATATGGTTCATATGAATCGCTAATTACAGAGTTAGAGCCAGGATTGTGAGTAGTGTAAGAGGTTGGACTCAAAATGATGGAAGAAGAAGCGCCTGGTGATACTGCAATAGATCCAGGACTTGGCCTTGCCTGTACACACAAAAGATATCAATGATATTCTCAAGATATTCGTCATTGGATGCTGTTGCCAATGGAGAAAGGGTAGTAAATAACAAGCACATAGAGAAGAAGCAAATTATATTTTGCAGAAATGAAATTCAACTATTTTATCAGCAATATATAGCAATCATATAGAGCACGGACATGACATATGGGAAGTTCAGAGCTGTATGCAGAACAGCCTTAAATCGTGATCTATGTGATGTGACATGGTTGAACCAAAAATCCCTACCACATAAGGGATTTTATGGTATTATCAAATCATGATGGTTCAGAATAGCAATGACAAGAAGCAATCCTAGGTGAAAAGGGGTCCCTTGAAAGCAGCATCTTCAGATCAGCTGGTTTAAAGTAATAAGCATGCAAAATAGTCCCATCAAACATGCTAAGCAGCATTCAGCTGAAATATATTTAGGACTAAGCTTAAGGAATTAAAAAAAAAAAAAATTCAAAAGGAGAAGTTATGTAAAATACAAAATCAGAAGATGCAGAGTGAATCAGTCTACAGCTTGAAGAAGAAGAAGGGCCTATGATTCAGGTTCATAAATACTCACCTCGGTTATCTCCCTATAGTGAACAAGAACTATGTGCTCATATGCCCTGCCAAGAGAGTAAAATGTGAGAAAATCTGCATATCGAGTAAAATTATGAAAATCGTTGTTTTTTTGATACAATAAGGCAACAGAAGTGGCAGAAATCATAATGGAGCAAGACCTGTAGGATATAAAAGACAACTTTTTTTCTTCACCTCACCAGGGATTACAGTTTAGCACATAAGATATTTTCTTCTGAATAAGATACCAGGAAACTTCAAAGGTATAAAAGGCTATGCAGATCACTAACTAATACAAGTACACTTACGGGTCCAGCATCCAGTAGCTACGTCTCTGAAAATTCGGGTTCTGCTCCCCATGTGCATAATAACAATTTAAAGCTTCAACGTTTCCAACCTAGACATGCAGATAAAATGACATGCCTCAGACTGAAACAAACAATATATAGTAATTTTTAGCAACCTTTCATTTATGCAAGCATTTGCATCACAAACTTCAATTGTTGCAGAAGTTAGCAAAGAGGGTTATCATAAACTGTGAACATGCAATTCTTAGACAAAGAAAATGATGACCACTTAAAATGTTAAATATAACAGATCTAGAGTATAGACCAAATGGAGAGATCTTGAAAATCTATGTATTTCTTTATACATATACATATATAATTTTTACTATGGAAGTTAAGCATAGTGCAATCTACCAGGTACTTGTATGACTCTCAATGACAAAAGGAGGACTTGTCAATATAATGTGCAAGTCAAAATTTTTCCATAAAGAGTTTTCCACCAAATGACTACTTCGTTTCCATAAAATGAAAGCTCACAGAGTTTAGAAATTATATAGAAGTTTTATCACCTAATATGATAAAAATCTCAGAGTATACGGAGACATATTGTCTTTAAATTAAATTACCCTGCAGAAAAGTTTAACTAAATTTACGGACAAGACTACTAGCAACTCAAAATTACGCTAGTATAATAATACAATTGCAACAAAAATAAATGTAGAAGACTCAGAAAGAAAAAAAAAAACATATATATATATATATATATATATATATATATTGCCGCTAATTGAAAGGCCAATAACCAAAAAATTAGAGAGATATCTTCACAAACCTTAAGTCGTTCATGTGCTTCACCGACAGCTCTCCCGTCCTTCTTTTTACGCCAATTATGACCATCCTTACGAAAAAACCGAAGCACCCTCTTATTGAAAAGAAACAAAGATCCACCTGTTGAAGCACAAACCATTGATATGAACAATCTATCAATAACATGTAGCACACTTAAAAAATGAGAAAAAATTAGCCTCAGTTGGACACAACAATTAGAAACATGGCACTTACTCGATGGCCTTTGAGGTGGCTGCTGATTAAGCTGGTACTTCTCGTGATTTTGCAATATATACAACACCTCTGCAGGCTTCAGCCAACGCGTTTGCGCTTCTTGAAACAAAATGTTAATATCATATCCTGCAACAACAAGCACAAAAATATCTCCAATGAACACAACTTTTCACTCAAACGACTTCTCTCAAAGGCAAAGATCAAATCATCAAAACGCTGCGTATGATCCGCAAAAAATTTAGCCCCAAATCACACATACATACTAGATAAAATTATAAGTTAAGTTAACAAACTTCTATTTTTAGTTCTTTTTTTAAATAATAAATAAATCATCACTTCGATAACAAGATTACCTGCTTGCATCGTATTGAAATGACGAGAAATCAGAACTGTACGAATTGCAGAGAAAGTGAGTCAGTTAACGCTCATTAGAACAGAAGGCGCGTCGACACTTGATATCAACACAGCTCTCTGCGTCAACAGTCGATTAAAGCTAAAACGAAGCTGCTCGGTACTGTCAAGAACCGAGGAAGCGGGGAAATTCTACGACAAGTCAATTCTGAACCGGATCATAGTGCCATACTTGAACCGCTTCAACGACCAAACAGAGTGAGCAAGGGAAATTGACTTAAAAATTGCTCACTGTACACTTAGATTATTTTAAGCAGAGCCCGGCAGAGCCAGGAAAGTGAGGGTGGGACCTTTATTATAAGCAATTATCTAATGCTTCTAGATGTATAATAAGTTTCGTGTTCTTGTGAAGTGGCGGGATTTCATTGGGCTGGTATTAAGATTTTGAACTTATCTTAATTAATGACTCATCTTATAAAAGGTTTAGCACCAGTAGATGATATCCCTCTCTCTATGAATGTCGTACAGTTTCAATTTTACGGAAGTATCCTTGGTCGTCGCCAGCTGCGGTAGTGCAAAATGAGTTGTGTGTTGTTGACTCGTCCACTCGGGCGTTACGACAACGACGCCACGATGTCTGCGCCGTTAGATTTTATCGCGACGCTCACGCATCAGAAAACGGAGCTTGATCTAACGGTCGTTAGAGGGGAGGCAATTATTGTCGTTTAATCTTCTGCTGCGGAAAAATATCGCCTACCTCCGGTTACAGTGGGCCCTGAGTTGTGTGAGGATATATAATTCATCAATTACGCCATGTGTTAAATGTGGTCTCGAGACTTGTGATCGGAAATTGCCCAATTGACCAAATAATTAATAACTGGTATTGCACTGTTGCTTCACCCGTGGATCAATCAAATTGACGGATTCGTATGTCTGGGTGGGCAAATTGATCGGTGAGTCAATACATTTAAAGGTTTAGCTCTGATCGTTATCTTGTATTTCTTGTATTAACAAACTAATTTTACAAACGATGTGATTCTTATAAATTTATAAGTTCATATAAATATATGCGATATTATAAATTTACGTGATATTAATAAATAATTATTATATTAATTAATTAATTAACTAATTAAAAATTTAAATTTATTAATTTAATCAAATCATAATATATTTATTTATATAAATAAGTTTATAGAAATAGTTTATACAAATAATATTACTCTAATTTTAAACGGTTATCAATTTTTTCTTGATCTTTTTAGTGGAATAAAAAAATACTTTTTTATTGGGTTTAATTATTTACTAACAAAGAGAAGAATATGAATCCAAGTAACCGTTTTGAAAGGCTATATTCATCATTTTCAAATTTATCTTAATATAAGGTAGAAGGAAAAACTTAAAATTGAATTATTATTATTATTATTATTATTATTATTATTATTATATACTCATTAAAATTGATGTATTTAAATTACAGTTTTATAATTTCAATTTGAAATACAATTTATTATTCTAATATCAATACAATAATGTTGTTTGCTTATGGAAGTTAAATGTTTATATGAACTGGATGATTCTAAAATCATTTTGTGTTAAAATGTCTCTTTAAACTTTAAAACAAGAAAGTTGAAATCAACGATTCATTTATTATTATTATAGTTTAATAAAAATTTTGTGTCCTCGTGTAACATAAAAAAAGTCAACAATGACCGAATGAGAGAGACGGTCTGGCCAGCATTTCTCAATCACTTTTTGCATGACACATTGAATTACGGCTTGTGTAACACAAAAACTAGGGGAAGCTAGAACGAAAGTCTTGCCAGCATTTCTCAATTACTTTTCGTATGAGGTATAGTCTGGGCTGGTGACGATTTTCTATCCAAGATCAAAAGATTGTCAAACAAAATAACAGAAGAGCGGGTAATGGGGGAGTAGGGCCAATAATAGTTTGTTTGTCTTCCTGTAAGTGGAGAGATTTAACTGGAATCTGAATGTGAAAGTAAATCCAAATTGGGAGTTACTTTTTTAAGCACTTTTTCACCACGTTTGATATAGACTCGCCCTTTCCACTAAGATGATTAGATGAATATAACGTTGGTTTTGGTTATGCTTATCGTATTGGGTGTATAGTTGCTTTGGATGTTATATGAATTTGTCAGCGCCATTCGTTTTAGTAGCAGAGATGTATAGATCAGAACAGAAGGAAACCTAACCCCGTTTTTGGACCATCGCATGCTTTTTTTCATTTCCTTGAGAAAAACAAGCTCGAGTTGGTAATGCATGGGAGCAAAACTAGATAAGTACTAAAGGTAGTTGTATTCACTTGGAAAATGCAAAAAAAAAAAAAAAAAAAAATTTACTTCTAAAACTATCCATGTTGAGTAAGTGCATATTTTGACTTTAATATTGAAAGAGTTTTGTTATTTAAGTCCTATTAAAACTCTTTTAAACCCCTCTTTGTAATTTTTTAGAGTAATGCTACTCATACAAACTATTTATATAAACTTACACATACAAACTGATGTGGCATCCCTATATGATCGCCACATCACCCATGTTAATTAATGTCATTTATTATTAATATATATTTATCAAATCACTGCATTTATTTATCAAATCATATTATGCCACGTCAGTTTGTATGGGTGAGTTTGTATAAGTAGTTTGTAAGAGTATCATTACTCAATTTTTTAAGATCTAAAATATATCTAAAATTTAAGTTATCAAAAAACTCTTTAAAAGATAGACACTCAAGGCTATACAAACTGCATAATCTATATCACCGTAACTCTTTCAACAATTTCTTTCCCGAAGAAATCCTTCGTTTTTCGAAACTCCATTGCTAATCGCTTCAAACTTTGATTAATTCACCCTTAAGCAACTGGGGATCTTTTTCTCAGTAACCATAATCGGACTTGAAACGAGTTGCATACTCACCTTGGCCTTATCACGTACAAAAGAATATAGGCTGCAACCAACAAGCAACAAATTCCACAATGGTCATACGTGCACCAGAAAAGTCATTTTTTTTCATACAGCACATAATTGAATCACCATATTCTTTTTAAAACAAATGCTTTCTTACTTTTTCCAAGAAAACAAAAAATTCTATACAATGACTTTGCAACACTAAATTCTATTTATCTCCTACTAAAGTTCTAGTATTCGAGAAGTGTTATGACAGGTTTGTAAACTTAGGTATGTTAATTCTAATCATGTAATTTTTAATTGGGATTGATGATCAAAAGCATAGTTCAACCATGTTATGGTCTTTATTATTAGTTTTTTTTTCCTATTAGATTTTTTTAAGATTGTGTTCTTCATTGAGTTTAAGTAAAATCATCAAATTTAAAAGAGTCATACTCTATCAGAGAGAAAGAGGGTAGGGTGTTTCTGGAATAAATAAATACGTATTTATAAGATTAATAGTTTTAATAAACTTTATTTATAAAGGGGTTTAAGAGAGATTTTGTAGGGCTTATATAACAGCACTGGTATTGAAATGACAAAAATTAAGCATATTCAAGCCTAATTGCGGATTACTAGAAGATTTATACTCTGTTCGTTTATGAATCCAAATTCTATTTTTGTGTTACAAATTTTTTAATGTAATTTATATTAAATCTTAACCATAAATTCTTTTCAAAATTCAAAATAATTCAAAATCAATTATATATTTTTAAATTTAATTAAAAACAAAAATACTATATTCATATACAATACGTAACATTATAACTTTTTAAGTCTGCTCCTTTTCTTGTTGAGGTGGGGTTGGCCCAAATGACATTTTGTTGTTTTAAAAGAAGTTTGGGCCCAATTTGGAAAGACAAACTTACCCATTTCATCTTGGAACAACCCCATCAAATCTAACTTTAAAATTCACCTATCCAGTAACCGAGGCAAATTGATTCTCTGCTCTTCACCCACCAACTTAAGTAAGACCATTCAAACAAGGTTTCTATGCCTTTGATTTGCTTGAACATGAAACATTCTACATATTGGAACACTCAGCCATTAAGAAAACATAAAAGAGAATAGTATCCGTATCCCATTTGTATCAAACTAGTTATGCATCTATTAGAACAAACTCGTTCAGAATAATATATTAATTTCATGTCTCAAATATTGCAGTTTCTTTGATACAATTGAAAAAGAAAAATTATAACCTGTTTATGAATAAGCATAGCAAGCAAGTTATTCTCATAGTCAGTGTGTCACATGTGTGTCAAGAACAGAAGTACTCCAAATGGGACGGCGGCAGTGAATCCAAGTGACTTCATGTCCCAGCTTTCGCCCCACACAAATCCAACATCTAACCCACAACACACATTCTCTTTTATCTCCTTTTGTACTCATGTATATATAACACTCCAAGATCTCCCAGTTCCTCACCATTCCCTGCAATCATTCTCCAATACAACAGTTCCCAATTAAGTTAAAAAGAAAGTAATTTGAAACATGTCGGATTGGGGGCCGGTGTTCGTGGCAGTGATCTTGTTTGTGTTGCTGTCACCGGGCTTGTTGTTTCAGGTTCCAGGGCATCATAGGTGTGTGGAGTTTGGCAATTTTCAGACAAGTGGTGCAGCAATCATGGTGCATTCCCTCCTTTACTTTGCTCTCATTTGTGTCTTCCTGCTTGCCGTAAGGGTTCACTTGTATCTTGGTTAAATAGTCCAGTAACATAGTTGTATCTTGATTGTGTCTCAATGGGATATCAGTAGCTGCATGATGTGTCTCCGCAGGGCTTCTAATTTGAGTCAATTGTAGTCGATCAGTCAGTTTGTGTCTTGTTCTCTCTAATTGATGTAACTGAAAGTTCAGTACTAATATAAAGAGGGGCTTGGATTAATTGCATCAGCTGTAAATCTATGCTCTTTCGCTACTTATTGTTCTTATATTTCTGTTGCATTACCTTATGTGCAGTTTTAAGGCCGTAAAAATTCATGGAGATTTGAACTTTAATGTGTGAGAGCAAAATAAAACGCACGATACTTGGTTAGTGCTTGAGTGATGAATATTATGATTTTAAAGAAAGATAACCATTTTCGACATGTTGTCCAATTAACATTTAAATAAGTTGGCAATCAAGACACTGTGGCCCAAGGCTTGAATTTCTTCCATTCTGATGATCCATGGAGTGCTTCTGATTGTACAAAAGAGGGCTGCAGAGCAATCAATTATCCCTCTTGTTCCATGAAAACTTACTCAAAAACTTGCCAAGGCATAATTTTGGTTCCCAAGCATACATGGGTCTGTCGAATTTTGCTTCATGGTTGTAACATTAAGTAAGGTAGTATTATCCAGAAATTATCTACATAAGGGTCCTATTAAGCTGTAAGTTAATGTGATATTTGAACTGGGCACACGCCGTGTCAACTCCTCGCCATATTGCTTGTACTTTTTGTATCTGAAGCTGCTAGATTGTAGTATTTAATATGGCAATATATTTGGTTTTGACTCTGCTACTCTGTTAATCTACTACCGTCTAAGCTGGTGGCTGTCTGGTGTGTAATATTTGTGATGCTTATCTAACTCGACATGATTATTTGAGAAATAACTGCATTCTTACGCTACTTCTAGAATTTGGTGTTCTCAAAAAATCTTTCATCCTATAATGGAAGGAGAAATCTAGATGAAACATTGTTGTAGACCAAAGTAGATATAAAATATAAGAGTGAGCAACTAAGCAATCAAGCTACAGTAGCATTTTTAAAGAGAAAATGGCTGTTTTGCCAGGTAGATTCTGCTAGAAGATCTGGTGTGAGCAAGTTAATGGCATGTCAATCCTAGTAAACTAGAAATTTGCCAAACAAATTTCTTCCAAGTTCCAATCATTACTTCACCAGTGTATATATATACTATATACATCATTTATACCTTGACTTTTGATAATGCAGTTGCTTATGGATGCTGGTCGCTTTAAATTTTATAGGTTCAAAGTATAGGTTAATGTCATAATCTATTTCTTAATATCTACGAGTTTTGATTATATCCTGGACCAATTTTACCCGCTACCTCGATTGTTCTACTGGTATCTTACTGAATAGTGAATACTACTCTTACTAGTCTCCCCTGAAACAAGTTATAGTTAGTTCTTTTACAATGTTAGATATGCATGCAATTCAAATTCATTTTTGCCATAAGCCCTCCTTTGAGAGCTGGGTGCTTTTGCTTTCATTTTCTTATGTTGAGTTCCAATATCTGAGCTTAAATTGATTTTCCTTGTAGGAATTGCATAAGCTTAAGACGAGGACACAAGATTCACTGAATCAAGCAATCAATAAGTTGACCAAATCCAAGAATCCAATCATGAAATAAAGCTCTGATAACGCATGCAATGTTTGGTGAATAAAACCTTCCTATATAACGTTTGAGGATAGGATAGCCAAAGACAACATTTCTTAAATAAAGTGGTGGTAGGGATGCATTTCACAAAGTCAAAAGAACCTTCATGAGAGACGTCCAGTGCCCTACAGCCACACACAGTAGTTGCCAAAATAGAAACTGTGATCAAGGATGGCTTGATCGGATTCCTATCCAATGCCGATCCATGGCACCTCTCTCTTGCTTGGAACATCTTTGTGCACTACTTGGCTATCTATAGAAGATCCTGGAATTACAATTACTATATTCTATATATACAAGTTAATTTGCAATTGCCACAAGCTTGATTCTACTAATCCCTTTGAGGTTGAACATATAGCCATAACATTAGCAAGTGAAATATAAAAATGGAGTTAATTCATCCGGGATTTTAGAAAAGATCTTAGCTCAAATCTGCCATTCTTCACCCACATACCGATAATTGTTCGCAATTTAGTCCATTGCTGGCTGTTTGCGAAGTACACATGCCATGGCCCATGTGAGAAATTACTTAATCACCAGTCATAATTTTTGTTGTTTAAATGTATATGATGTCATTTACATATCAACCCAAAAGTAGCAAAAAGCCTGACAGAACGTTGTATTCTAATGCAAATCAATTAGATCTCAGCGAAGGCGAAAGTTATGGGGTAACGTGTGGAGTGGGGTTTCTTCTACAAATCTTTGGTATAGATAAATATATTAAAATAAAGTTTATATTATAGTATATCATCAACAAAACATTTAACAAAGCTGAAATCATGATGCCGCCCACATCACCTTTCACTGGCATCTGTCAAAAAATTACCAATGGATCGTGACATGTAGCTAGCTAGCTAGCTACATCTAGCTACATGTCACGATCCATTGGTCTAGATCTTCCCAGAACAAGAAGATTTCTTGTTGCTTACCGCTTCCTTCCCCATCTTTTATTCCTTTCTTCTTTCTCTTAAACAACTGCTTGGTTTGCTCTCACTTTCTTCACATTAAGCTGTTAAAGGGACACAGAGAGCTCTAGTGAGTCCACTTTCTGCAAATTAATTAAGAGCAATAGTTAGCTAGCGATCGACATATATCATGGCCGATTGGGGACCAGTGGTGATAGCAGTGGTGCTGTTTGTGTTGTTAAGTCCAGGATTGTTGTTCCAGATACCAGGGAAGAACAGAGTGATTGAGTTTGGGAACATGCATACAAGTGGGATGTCGATTCTTGTGCATACCATTATCTTTTTTGGCCTCATCACCATCTTCCTCATTGCTATTGGCGTCCACATCTACACTGGATGACCTACGTGCATATCTTTCTTTCCAAATAAATGTGTCATGTGCTGCTTCTATATTTACTTACTTCCAATACCGTTGTATTTGTGTCTTGCGTTTCGATTTTGTTTACTCGAAACTGTTTTATTCGTTGATCAGGAAAACTTGTCTCCACTGGTCTTGTCAGTGTGCATGTGCTAGCTTTCCAAATTCTAATACGAGAAGAAATCGAAACAAAAAAAAGCTTCACATTTGTGTTGCATCTTATTAGATGATTACTCTTTCGTTTACGGAATAGATACCAATTGGGCAATGACATGAGCTATAGCTACGTTATTTATAATTATATGAAAAGCGTTTTAAAAACGTAATTAAAACTCACTCCACCATCCTCAATCTGTTTCTTCTCCGTACTACTGTCAAGATTTAACATTTACTATGTCGTGGGACAATCAGTTTATAAGTATAATAGTTTATTAATTAACAATAACATATAATTAGTATTTTAGTAATATAAATATTTTTAGTTGTTTATTCCTTTTAAAATAATAATATGCATACAATTCAATTATATACAAAGCGGATCTATAAGCCGGCCGGGGGGACCTTATCCTGCAAATTTACAAATTCTTGTAAATTTTGCAGCAAATCTTTTAAAATTTTAACAAAAAGGAAAATTTACTTTTGTTCCCATTAAATCCTCAAAGTCTCTGCAATATGACCCCCTAAATTGGGAAATCCACATCCGTCATATAATTATTTTTATACAATCTAAATTAAACAAATTTCATTGGCAATTATTATGTTACATACTTCAAATTTTTATATTTTTTATTAAGATTTATTATTCGGTTATATTTTATTATTTTAAAATATATTACACAGATTTAATTATACAAATTAGATGTCGGTACGTTACTTTTATTTTTGTAGGATAATATTAAACTTACAATTAAATTTTATAATTAATTTTTATATTTTGAATTGATAAAAATTAATAAAAAATTATATTTTTAATAAAATTTTATTAAGATAATATCCAAATGATAAACAGTTAAAATTTAAGATTTAATCGTAAAAATAATATTATTATCTGCAATAATAGAGAGACAGTGACAAATTGTCGTCAGAGTTTTGCAAGGAGGCAGCGGAAGAGATAACATAAAGAAAGAACGGACACGTGTAATTATAATATGGATAATGATAATAGTTGCTTCCAAGACGAGGACCCACGAAGGCCCAATAGCGATTTTATGATAAACAATGAGTCTGAGACTCCAAGCCACCGCTCTGACAGGCCATTGAAAATTTGAAATTGTATGATAATACGTCACCACCCTCTAAGATGGATAAAATTTCAGCCAAAGAAGGAACCTACCAGATTAGACTAACCATTATATTATCTTAACTATATAACATTAATTTTATATTTTACATAACAAAATAGTCTTGCTATTAATTATTCGAAATTTTCCATTGATTTCTTGCGGTACATATTTCTCCAACACAGAGTAGAAGGATAGCTTCGTTCACCGAGACAGATAAATCTATTGTCCCAAAAGTACTGTCAAACGGACCACCCTGTTGCCAACTGAGGAGTCTAATTAATTCACCACAGAAGGCGCAGGGATGGTCCGAGACTCGATGATTCCATCACTCAGCTCAGTCAACACTCTCATTTACTAGGCTTCCTGCGCTGGCCAACAGCCGCAAACTGCAAACATATCCAAAGCCCACAACCCAAACATAGCGCTGAAGGAACACCATCCCTGCCCAAACATGAATTTTGCAGCAAGGAGCTGCTCATTTAACACTCCCAATTTTCCCTCCTGTGTTAATTTCTCAGCTTTTATTAGTAGAGATGTCGCATTGTCATGGATGAAGAAATCAAGAAAACAACAGTAATGCCTAAGAGCCAAGTTATGCAACTGACCGAATAGAGAGAATAGAAAAAAAGAAAATTGAATATAAGAAAGAATCGGGAACAAACCTCCCATTTCCTTCAGGCGAGTGGAATACCATTATACAACAATACTGAAATCCTTGAACAATTTACTGTTTGTAATTAACAAATAAGACATATCCACATATTTCAGCAACCGAATGAAAAACAGTTATCCACATTTCCCGCTCATCATCAAATACTTGAAGAAACTTAATTGGCTTCTTTTTCCTCCCTCTCTGTGTACATTGCCAGAAGTGGCAACCCTTCACAAGACCATTAGTGCGGCTAAACTATGTCGTACATGATTTCAACCATCCCCTCTACACCCGGTTTCCTTCTTCACAAAAGCTTCCATGCTGCAATAGGGGAGGATTTTTGAGACAAATGGGTGAGTGATCGTTCTTGTATAGAATGCTCAAATTCAATTTTTATCATGAGAAACAACGCAAATGCACACAAAAGGGGATATAACATGATCAGACAACATTCAGACCACCAGCGTTAAGATGATAATGTGGATTTATAATACCCACTCCTACAAATATACATTCTCACATAAGAAACTAGTATGTATTCATTGCTCTTCCAATGTTCAGATTTAAAGCAATGACAAACCCGTAACAAATCTACCATATGCAATCCTTTTGAATGTGAAAGCTTTATGATGATGAGCAGGCGTCTAACTAGTAGATGTTAAGCTAAATTTGGGCTCAAACAAAGAACCTATCCCTATTTGAGCTCAAGCTTGATTAACCAAATTCAATGGTACTTATCACTAATGTAATTGAATTTCTCCAATTGCTTCTCACCACAATTTAGAATGTATGAGAAATCAAGCAACAAATTAATCAGCTTATCTTGAAGACTTTACAATGTCTGCAACAATGTGGAATTCAAAACAAAAGCTAAAAGAAGTCATTCTTTGTAATCTATTACAAAGATATATAATGGTTGTTTTTCCTAATTATAACAAAACATCAAATGCGACCTCAAAACTTTGTGTAGTAGCAAAAAATAGCTATAAGATTGACGAAGGTCAACAGATAGAAGGAAGGTTTAGCCATACATGGCATAAACAATAGAAATTTTCTAAGGCAGCCTCAAACCTCGACACATTTAGCTTCGGTTGATTCTTAATTCCCATTTTCTATTCACAAACGATATCAGCCCTTTTTTCCACCCTACAAATGCAAGAATTTTCAAGATCTTAATGCTAACTCCTTTAAATGGAACAATAATTTAGAGTGAAACCATTTAGAAAACAAGTTTTGCACCAAATTAGAAGTTCTAAGGTCGAATTTAAAAAAAAAAAACCCTCATATGGTTCTTAAATCTTAACAAGATCAGATTCAATCAGGCTTCTATCCACTAGCTTTTCGGGTTATCAAATCATTATATCAACAAAACTTCATCAACATCCATCACGTTAATTACCATGCAACAAAATGGGAAAAAGTTAAAACCTGAAAAGTAAAAGAAATAACAAGTTTTAATTTACAAGTAACAAATTTGTTCTTTCCTATACGCCACAAAACCAAACCCAACGTGTACAAACAAACCAAAACCAAAGACAACAAGCAAACATCATAAAATCTAACTATCACGCATAAATTTTCAAAGTTTAAAACGTAACAAAATAAAAATAAATATCAGACCAGGAATATCTTTTCTCGGCGACGAAGGCGGAGCCATAGCGTAACAAAGAATCGATTTCCCCAAAACAGAGATGGTAGAAACGATTCCAGCCACGTAGAACACCATCACCAATCCGAGAACCCAAGGCATCAACATGAAACCAATAAAGAACGTCACCGATCCACACAGCATCAAAGCCAACGAAATCCCCAGCATCAGCGACGCGAAACCGGCCGGCGTGATCTGAGCCGACGCCGACGACCTCCTCGTCGACGACACCACCGCCGTCGGCTGATCGGTGTACGGCATCGGCGACGGCGGCGACCGCAGGATGCTAAGCACCAGCGCCGATAGCTCGTAGAAGACTCTCGATTGTTGATCCTGCTGTTGCTGCTGCTGTTGCCTCCTCATCATTTTTTTCTTTTTTTTTTCGAGAAAATTAAAATAGGAAAATTTAACCTAGTCCGAGAAAATGAGCGAGAACTGGAAAATGAAAAATCGAAAGTAAGAGAAAATTGATAGAAACGAGGCCAATGGATAAACTTGGCAACTGTTATCTACAACGGTGTATGATTGGAGAGGAATTTAACTTATGTTACAACTGGAAGGTTTTGACAGGCGGAGGCTTGTTTGTTTCTCAGGAAATTCTTCGAGAAAGTAAGAGAAAGTGAGGCAGCGGTGCAGTCTCTCTTTCCATTTCCTTCCTGCCACATTTATATATAAATTTGGTTTTATCCTGAAACCAAGGCTGCCAAGATAAAGCGAATAAATTAATAATTATTTAGTTAATTAATTTAATTCGAATAAATGGAAAAAGTGAAAAAGAGCCTGGGCTTTATTAGGTCTAGTGGGGACGAAGACGTGTAACAGATGACGCGTTCCCAGCACGCGCGCCGGTTAAGGGGGCGGGTGAGGACACGGTGGGGCCAGTTGACGTAAGATCTTATCTTCGTCAAAATAGGATGACCTCGAGTTGTTGTGTCCAAACCAAAAGCGCGTGGCCTTGCTGGTGGTAATGATAAATATTAATTAATTAATTAATTAAGACTAATTTTGAGGATTGGATAAGGGTATTATTACCTAATTTTCTAAATCGGTCGCTGTGATCTTTATATAAAATTCTATACATTATTTAAATTCATCTATATTTATGGGCAGTTTTTTTAAAAAAAAACGGGGTAAAAAGGGAAAAAAATAAAAACAAAATTTTTTGGTTAAAAAATTGAAAATAAAAAGGGGGGAGTAATATCAGCCATGCAATTGGATGTTATTGATTGGAAGGTGTGAGTAAAATGGTCAAAAGACAAAACTGAGAAGGAGAACAGAGATTTCATGGTTTCACAGAATTGAAAGATGATGTGATATGTAGGGAGTTGGGCGTCCAATTTTTGAGAACTTATAAAATTGTTAGATGTAGTTGAAAAAAGTTTGTCTAATGAGTAGAGTTTTGGACGTGCGTGATTGGTACTGGTTATTATCTCCTTATTAGCTTATATAATATGATATTAATAATATTAAGATGATTGGTGCTTTGATTTGATCTCCATGTTTTGAAATTAGGTTAATGCTTCGAACCACCCCTGGGTTTTCGTTGGTTCTTAGATGAGACTTTTGGGCTTATTCCCTCCAGTCCCTAACTTTTTAAGAAATTATTATAAGTCCTTAAGGACACAAACAGCCTTAAAAAAGGGTAACGGTTGAAGGCTAAAATCGTATTTTATCTTTTTTTATTTTCTTTTAAAAAATTTAAATGTTTTTTTATTAATATTTTGAATAAAAAAATACAAACCCTGGACCTAAGCTGGTTTGCTTGAGACATGGGTTACGAATTTGTAGATTATGCAATTGGCACTGTTGTTCTTTCATTAATTTTATTTTTCGATTGATTTGTAGTTAGACAACACATTAATTGGAGTTTGGGGATGAACATGGATTTCAGAGTTTTTTGGGTTTGTATGGAGCGGAGGAATCTGATTTCTGTGATAAAGATTTTTGTTTATTATTATTTAAGATTTTAATTAAAAAATGGCCTTAAAAACCCATCAATAAGGTTAAAAATGGTCATTTTTTTAATTATATGATAATCAAACTGATGTTGACTTGTGGATTATGCTCCTGAAGGGTCTAGTGGCGATTTCCTGAAAATTAAAAAATTTAAGGATGGGAAGACCTAAAGTCTTATTTGAGTGATTTTTAAAGAAAATATAAGTGTAGTTTGTGATACTAATCCTTTTAAAGTTAAAACGTTAATAAATTTTCCATCTTTTAAGTATCTTTGATTTTTAATTTTACCAAAACCATTTTTTTGAACAAAAAGCATATAATATTAATAATTTGATTTTTGAATCGATAAAAGTAAGTAATTTTGAAAATAATGATAAAAATTTGATATTTTTCTTAATATCCCAAAAAAGAGTACATCTAATTAATTATCGATAAATTAATGTATTAATAATGTAATGAATCATATAGTAATTTTAAATTTATGTAAAGTCATTTAATTTTAATATGCATAATTATAGGATAAACTTGTAGAATGTATATCATCACCGAAAAAAAGTCCACGAATATTACATCAAATCACTATTATTTTCATAATTTTACTCTCATGTACAGCGGTGGTGTGCCTGAGCTTTGCTGTCTAATTGTGGATCCTTAACTAGTAATCAAGCAATTATCCATGTAATCGATCGAGAAGGTATCCTCTTCTATTCGTGATTAAACGTTATAGTTATCAATCTCATAACACATTTAAAAGAATATATAGTATAATTTCAAAACATTTTATTTGTATTTAAGTATATATTCTTAAAAAATTTTAGTATATAAATATTACATTAAAATTTTAAATATAGCTTCTTTTACAGTTTCAAGGCATATTTTGAATATTAAAAGTAAGAGTGGACTAATTATATGAATTAGAATATAAAATGTAACAACGACAACATATTATAAATAAGTACAATTATGTTATAATATTGGATATGAAACTATATGTGAAGCCTCATCCGTGTAAGTGTAGCAATATCTCATCTCCGGTCAATTTAATCACTAATAATATTATGCAGTTTGTTAGGTAGAGTTGAATTGAACTACTTATTTAACAAGAAAATCCAAGCCAAATTTTATTCGGGGGAATTATATAATCCTTCAAGCAACCTCATAAAAATAGTAATTTATTATAACTTGTGGTTAATGCTCTTTCAATTATTAAATTATATTACTTTATTATTAAAATGTCATCTTTGGTTAATAATTTATATGTAAAAGATCTTTTGAAGCCGATATTGTTTGAAAATGGAGACACATCCTAAACTCCAAGCAAAGGTACTGACAAAAATTTTATAAATCTCTTTCTTACACGTGAAAAGCAATTTCATAAACTTGCAATGAATAAAATTATGCCATTGTTGACTATCTGCGGCACTAATTGAAATCACAAGGAGATGTATACAACGGCAACAATGGATCCAGCAAATTTTGATTATCGTTGTATAATTTGAAGTAAAATAATAATAATATTATTATTATCATTACCATGATCATCGTCACCATCATCAAATAAGATCACCTTATATTATATCATTTACTTCTATCTGTACAATATATATATAACTTTATAACCATTGATTTTTTTTAATTCAATGATTGAGATGATTGATGAATGGATAGTATTAAATAATATTTTTTTACTTTTAAACTTAAACATTAGATTTGATAAGATTAAGAATTAGAAAATTATATTAATAAATTATATCAAATATATATATATATGTGTGTATGTATGTATGTATGTATGTATCTTTTGATATAAAATATTGAAACAAAAATGCAGTTATTGATCTTACTCGATCAATAGTTAAATTTGAGATAAAAAGAGTGGCATTTAGTCATTAGATTCGGTGAGATTAATGTCTATGAATTTATTTATATATTTGTATTAAAATATTATGTCAAAAGAACCCCTTCTATGTTATATAAAAGGTTTAGGTTCAATGATAGCACTTTTTGTACACATATTGCGACACAAATTGTGAACACTTAGATTAACTTTGTTTCAACGGTGGGGATTCAATAATCAATATAGCACATAAAGTTAATGCTCTTTGAAATGGCAATTGTAAAATTGGATCTCAATCCTTTATGGCTCATGATTTATATATAGATTTGTTAAAAAAAAATTGTGCCAATTTATTCATCATCTTAACCGTTAGATATTATGAATTGATAATTATAAATTTATATCGATTTTTATGTCAAAAATCCATTCTTTATATAATACATATATATATATATATATATATATATATAATTACTCATACACCTAAATAACTAAGAGATTTTCTTTCAACAATATTAATAAATTAACGATGAGTATCCCATACTTTTGGGTCATTACCTTCATTTTATTTTTTAAAAGCAACAATATAGACACATATGTTTTCGTCTGATCGTGATATAAATATTAATGCATACGACTTTTACAGTAATTTTCACTTGATGAATGCATGCACATAAATGATGCATCCACTGTGTTTTAAAATTTTCCCTATTTTTGATTTATTAGGTTTAGTACACACGAGGTGGAAAATGCAAGAAGCTAATTATATTTACTTATTGAGAGAAACGCATAAAAGATATTAAAGAAAAAAAGAGTTTGTTGCAAAATAAATATGCATTAAGAATTAAATCTAGATAAATTTTAATATATCTTTTATTTAAATAAAAATTTCGATAAAAAGATCAATTAGATTCTTTTAAATGATGAATTGATGATATAATAATATTATTGTAATGTTTTAATTAAAAAAACCTTTGTAAATATCGCAATTGGTAACTTCCAAATCATAAACCAATATTATCATGGGCAGGAACCATCTTAGCCCAGCATTAAAGACAAATGGTGGCCCAGAAGCAGCTGAAGCAGATCAGCCCATTGAGAATTGGGATGCAAACATTCGAGGGATGAAAATTTGGGATAAACGTTTGGCATCACATGCTATCATTAGATGAGAAAATTTATTGTAAACGATAACAAATGTAATAATAATGTGACATTCAATGATACCATTTTGCAAAATATATGAAAAAAATTACATATGTATACTATTACTCTTCACTTATTATGTGTTTGCATAATATTTTTTTTTATCTAACTCACTTCTTTTTTTTTTTTAAGTTTCGAAAATATCCTATTCGTAGGTTTGAGATCTACATCTATGAATTGAAAGGTTCAAATGATCAACTCTGTAATCAGTTGTTAAAATCAATAGGTATTTAAATTGTTCATTTGAAAAAATTCAAATCCTTTTTATTGGATGATTATAATACTTTCTAAAAATTTGAAATTCTTGATTAATGGATGAAGAATATCACAATTTTTGTTCAATACGATATCAAAGTAGATGATTGACTCATTTCATACTGAAAAAAATCGCAAGAAATCTTTTGATAATTGAGTTGAGAATTACATGTGACTAATCTCTACCAAACTCCAATATAAACTTTACGATACATCCATTATATACTATGTTATCATGGTAATGTTCTTGTAGAATGCAAAGTTTATAGACACACATGCCAATTAATATTTATTTAGGGTAAACGCCATTTACTTACCTTTAAGTTTTATAAATTACTCTATAACCCCATCGTTAAACGTCGTTATAGTCGAAGTAATTTGGCTAACTTTAAAATAGATGAAATGTTAGAATTGTTACCCTTCTATAAAACTACCCTACAAATTTAGATTTGATGGGATCAATAACTAGGAATTTATGTCGATGAATTATATTAAAAATTTACGTAAAAAGATCTTTTTCCTATATATATATATATATATATATATATATATATATATATATATGTGTTGATGCACGATTCCGGACGGCCGGGAAGCGGGTCGGAGCTCGGGTTGTACATCGGGTCCAATCCTGCGAGCAAAGAAACAGTTAGGGGTGCCGGCGGTGGTGCCGGCGGAGACCCTCCGACGCTCAAGTCAGTTTTCAGCACTCCGAAATTTTCTAGGAGAATTTCCTAGAGAGAGAAGCTCTCAAAAGTGAAGGAAATTTAGAGAGAGAATAATTTCAGAAAAGTGTGCATACCTTGAGTTATAATTCGAAGGGTTTATATAGGAGTTAAGATGGGTCATTGTGAGACCCAGATAATGGGCCCAAATAATGGGCTTCAGTAATGGGCTTACTGAATTAGAAATAATTGAGGCCCAATTTTGTTATGGCCATAACAGTAGTCCCCCCCAGGCCCAAGTCGACTAACGAGTCGACGTAGGGACGATTTAGTTATTCAGTGCTATGAATTAAATATTAGTAGAAGGCCCAAATAATGAGTTTAGTCACACACATATAAGTCTAACGTGACTTGAACCCTAGGTGGGCGTCACAAAGATGGCAATCATATAATTAACAAATATGGTGCAGACTTAAAAGAAGGTGAAGTGAATGTATATATGGAAACGGGGGGGTCGAACCATAATTTCAAGGATAAAGGAAAAAGCGTAGCTGTTATACCGATTCACGCTGCTGATTCTGCTGAAGATGGCAGATGGATTGAAAGAGAATCACGGGTTGCTGTGACATGGAAGGCTGATTATATGGAAGGACCAAGTACCAGGGGCTTTGAGTTGTTTACTAGCTCTCCTGTCAGAAAAGCTGTTGGTGCCCGTGATTCAACCCAAGCTCCTGGTTCTCCAAGCCATGGAAGGAGTATTCAGTCCTTAACGAACACATTTCATACAAAATCTGATGGGTTCACTGCATAAATGTCTTTTTCTGGCTCGCAGTCTTTTTTTTTTTTATAATCCAAGCTGTTCATTGACACAGAATTCCATGGGTAACTTTGAACGGCCAGTTCACAGCCGTCCAATATTTCAGGGTATCGATCAAGTATCTCAAGGAGTTTGGCCAGGACAATCTCAAAATGAGTCTAGCAGGCATAAAGAAAATCCTTTGTATCACAAGATTTTGATGAATGGAAATGGCTCGATTCATCAGTCTCACACATCATTTCAGTGTATACCAACTGGTCAAGTTGAGCAAGGACATGCACGACATGTTAGGGTTACGGAAGGGAGCAATAAAATGCCCAATGGACCTGAAAGGCAGTTGAGTTTTCATAAACAGACTGATGTCAGATCCCCTTCAAATAGTGTTGGATCACATGAGATTGGTTCCAGTTATAGTTTTGAGAAGAAACGATCAATGAGAGAAAAACATGGTGGTGGTAGCTTATATAGGAGCAATAGCCAGAAAGAACAAGAACTAGTAGGTGGAGTTGATTTTGTGGAGACAATCATTGGGTAAATAGTATCAGATCCTTTTCATGTCATGGTTAGGAAATTCCATGATATGACTGGACAGTCAATAGCATTGGTTAAGGAGAGCCTCCGTGAGATCATGTTAAATGCTGATAAAAAGGCACAACTACGTGCAGTTGGGTTGGGTGTGATGTTTGTCTTCATTGGTGCCATGCGGATTGTGGCTTACGAGAGTCTTTTATCCGAAATGGTTGCAGCGTGACTGGGACTCAAGGGTCGACTGAGATGCAGTTCCATTGTGTTGTATGTGATCATCCGTCTGAAATGTTTGGCTTTGTGAAGGAGGTTTTTCAAACTTTTGCTAAGGAATGGTCAACTGAAACAATGTCCAGGGAACTTGAATATGTTAAGAGAATTTTTTCTGCCAGCAAGGATGTGAGAGGGAGAGGAGTGAACTTCGAAGAGGGAGGAAACATGCGAAGGGAGTGAAGGCGAGCATGCGGGAATAAATTGCATCTTTGCTATGCGGGAGCAGAATGCATGAGGGAGCAAAATGCATGCGGGAATGAAGTCGAGCTCATGCGTGATGGGCGAGAGGCAAGCTTCCAACGGCGAGGGGCGTGCAACGTGCGCAGCAAGCTCGCGAGGGCGAGCTGCTATGCGTGCAAGGGCGAGCAGCAAGAGGCGCAAGGTGGGCGACGAGCTGCGTGCTGGGCGAGGAGGGAGAGGCGAGCTGCGTGCGGGACGCAAGGAAGAAGCAGGCGAGGCGTGCTGGGCGAGCAGGGAGAGGCGAGGTGCGTGCTGCGTGCGCAGGGAAAGCCCGCGAGGGGCGAGCTATGCGCAGGAAGGGTCAAGCTCGCGCGGGCGAGCTGCATGCGAGCGAAGGTCAAGCTCAGTTGGGGCGAGCTGTGCTGCATGCGAAGGCTACGTGAGCCGTTTCTGCGTTATATTCGTTTGCAGGGGCCTCTCTAAAATTTTTCAAACTTTTAGTTTTAGTTGCAGGGGTCTGTTTGCCAGTTTTTAAAACTTCATTTTTAGTTACAGGGGTGTTTCTGCAACTTTCGAAAACTTCATTTTTTAGTTGTAGGGGTGTTTCCGAAAAATTTAAAACCTTGATTTAAAATCGGGGGTGTCTCCGCGAATTTTCAGACCTTGATTTTAATTCGCGGGGGTGTTTCCGCGAAATTTCAAACTTTGATTTAAAAATCATGGGGGTGTTTCCGCGAATTTTCAAATCTCGATTTTTTATTCACGGGGGGGTTTCCGTGAAATTTCAAACTTTAATTTTTATTCGCGGGCGTGTTTTCGCTAATTTTCAAACTTTAATTTTTATTCGCCGGGGTGTTTCCGCGAATTTTCAAACTTTGATTTTTTAATTCGCGGGGGTGTTTCCGTGAAATTTTAAACTTTAATTTTTATTCGCGGGGGTGTTTCCGTGAATTTTTAAACTTTATTTTTTTATTCGCGGGGGCGTTTTCGAGAATTTTTAAAGTATTTTCGAAGTGTTTTTCGAGAGCTATTTTGGAAAACTTTCAATACATTCCCCCAGCATTTTTTTTTTCGTCTCTTCCCTCCCTCAGCAGACTTGGTTTGATGACTAACAACCCCTCTTTGACTGTGCAGATGGCTAGAGTTAAAACCACTGTGAAAGTGCTACAGGGGGAGTCGAGTCATCAAACCCAGTCTTCAAGGGATAAGGATCCTGTGACCAACCGTAAAGAAGTAAATGAGTTTTACCAAAACTTCTTCGGTCAGAATCGTGAGCTAGAGTAGAATTCTGTTAACCACAAGGTGGTAGATACTGAGAGGGATAGCGACTGGTCGTCTTCTGCTACCTCAGATAGTGAACCGGAGGTTGAGAAGTGGTGGGAGGCCGACCATATTGATAATCAACTCCTGGGCGATCGATTAAAAATATATAGAGCCCATTTCCTTATCCCGGCTTCAGTCATCCTATTTCTTCCAAGGAAAGATGATCGGTGGAGTAGGCCACCACGAGGTGTCATTGGTTTAAGCCTAGAGTTATTGAGAGCTGGTCTCCGGGTGCCTTTTGATAATTACGTTCGTCGTATGCTCGATGCTATGGGCATTGCCCCTACCCAACTGTCGGCCAATGGATTGAGACTTCTGATAGCTTTCCAAAGTTTATTTAGAAGTGCAGGCCTTGGTGATCCTACCACCAACTATGTTAAGCACATTTTTGCCATTCACCCACCGAATGGAGAGAAAACGGGTTACTATTATATATCTCAGCGATGGAAGACGGATGACCCCAACCGCCTTTTTGGCATCCCCTCCCATGTGAAAGAATGGAAGTATAAACAACTCTGGTGTGGTGGCGGTTGGAAGTATCAAGAAGGTGCTCGTCCAAAGGGGGAGAAGTTGAGGATCAGGAGGCGTTTTGGTTTTTGCGGTACCCTATTATAATGACTCCCTATCCGTCTTTGTTATGAAAACTCTTGATCAACTGACATTCTTTTCTGTTTTTATTGCAACTCCTTGGACCAAACGCCCGCTGTTATCTCAAAAAGAGAGAGACGACTTGCAAGTGGTACTCAAGCTACCCGTGGACTCGAAGAACGTGAATAGTCTCACTGATTGGGAGCAATTGGTCCGTCTTGGCTTATCACCTCCAATTCCTCCGGAAGGTAAGCTTGATCATTACTTTCTGATCTTACTTCATCAGACATGCGCTTGTTGTCTTACCAGTTTTATTTTCGCGCAGGACTATTTCCTTTACATCCTACCAAGAAGTAATTTGCTCAACTTGAAGCCAATATGCCGCTTAAGCCTTTCACTCATGACAGGCCTAGTTCTTCCCAGAAGAAACGGAGTGGAAGTCCTCCAACTCTTGGACCTTCGAAGAGGAGAGCCAGTGGTCACAAGGAGCTTCCTGTATGGAAGCCGGTTCCTGATAGGTTGCCCTCCGTTCAGCCTGCGGATGAAGTGGCAGCCTCGAAGCCTACTGGGAGCAAGTTACCCTCAGCCTCTCAACTACCCAAGCATTTTACCTTTGACAGTACGGGCTTTCAGAGTGGCTCAACATGTGGAGACTACCTTCGTGAATTGTCTCAAAGTGCTGCACGTCTCATGCCTACCAATGTCTTTCCAGAGAATGTAAAACTCACATACTTCGATGCGATCGCTGTCGGGATGGGCATCATACTTCAGGTTGGGTTTTACTAAGACCCTTTCTTTTTTTTTTTTTTATACTTTTGAAAGTCATGCCTTATCTCTTTTTCTCTCTTTGCCTTTCTTTCTGTAGGCGACAGGACCCTTAGCTCAAGGAAAGTCTACCAACACCAACCTCCTCAAGGAAGTTAACCATCTCACTTCTGAGGTTGACGACTGGAAGGAGAAACATCTAGTCTGCCTCGACAACTTAACTGAAACGGAAAGAAAGATGGCAGAGATGAAGGAACAGATGGGCAGAATGAAAGCAGACTTGTCCGAAGCCAAGAAGGAGGCAGTTATCCAGCATAAAAGGGCCAATGATTTTGGTCAAGAGCTTCGGGAGAGGGCTATTGTTGAACAAGGTAGGATTGACAAAGCAGTTGGTCGCTTCCGTAAAGGTTGTGTCTACCAGCAAGCTATGGAGCATTCCTATATTGATGGAGTCAATGGGGTGCGTAGATGGTTCTATGACCGCTACCCATAGATTGATCAGTCTCCCATAGCTGAAGAGTTAAACTTGGTGACAGAGTCTATCCCAACACTAGACTCTGATCCTGATCAATTCCACCGCCTTATCCTTAAAGATGAGGATTACGAGTCGACATTGGACACAGCAGCCTGGGAGGCCAAGCAAGGCGACTCTACCTCATCATCTTCAGACGAAGAAGGAGATGATGAGGCCACTTCTTAGAGATAGTTGGAATTCTTCCAACCAGGTAGATGCTTATTCGTAGGGGATAATCATATCATGGCTGTTCTCCAAGTCTTGACTTTACCTTTTATTGTCTTTGCTTTCGGTTGAATGTACTAGGTGAGGATTTGTCCTTACTTGGACTATATGTGTGGCATTCCTCAACCAATTTTGAAATAATAAAAACTCTAAGAATTTTTTTTTTGGTGTCGTATTCTTTTACTCTTTTCATCTCATTGCAACTTGATCATACATGAGCTTTAAAGATGTACTATTTGAAATACAATGAATTGAACACTTTATTGATAATCTCTTTATAGGTCTCCCTATGGGAGTTGTTACACGTGCATAAGCTCCTGGAAGGAGTTACTGCAAATACAAAGAGATTACGGGTAGTACTTCTTTAAGTGCTCAACATTCCATGGATGACGGAGCAACCTCCCATCCATGGTGACCAGTCTGTAGGTGCTTGGTCGGATAACTACCTTGACTTGATAAGGACCCTTCCAGTTAGGCCCCAATGCTCCATATATGGGATCTCGAGTACTTTGTAGTACTTGCCTACTTAGCTTATGCCCACGGAAGGTTCTTATCGAATCATCAATAGCTTATGTGCCTTCTCTTTAAAATCCATGTTGTAGCACTCTCGAGAGGCTCGCTGTTCACCTCTAACTTCTCCTATCCCTGCGGGTGTTGAAAATTTCAAGACATGATGATAGACACCCATCACAGCCTTGAAGTCGTAAAGTGATGGCCGTCCAAGAATGGCGTTATAAACACACGGATGATCTACTACGAGAAAGTTCACCATCTTGGTTGTCTGTAGGGAACCTTCTCCCAAGGTCACTGGTAACGAAATTACTCATTCGGGAATAACTTTTCCTCCAGCGAATCCTATCAGGGAAGTTTGGATGCCTCTCATATCTTTTCGGTTAAGACCCAACCGATCAAATACATCTAATGACATAATGTCAGTTAAGCTCCCGTTGTCAATCAATACTCTTCGTAGCCTTTTATTGGCCACTATTCTTGTGAGGACTAAGGCATCACAATGTGGATGATGGATACCCTGCGTATCTTGCGATGAAAAGGAGATAACATCACGATCCCCAACATTGGTGGAGGAGGCTGTCAAGTTGACTTTCTCTTGTCTCTCATTTTTGGATTCGACCGTAAGGGGGCAGGTTCTTTCAGTAGACCTTCATCTTTGATTTCTTTCAAGATATCATACTGTGGCATGTTAAGTAATGTGAAAGTACGGTGCTCCTCTTGGGATCGATCATTATGCTCTTGGCGGGGTTGGGTGGATGACCCTTGCAACAAGAGACGATCATTTCTAAATGTATCTCGCACGGAGCATCGGTCCACGGTTGATCTTTGATTTCTATCATGATGCTCTCTTCTGTGATTGCCATACGTCCGTCCATCTGTATGTGAGGAATTAGGCATCACCGAAGTCTGCCCAGGGTAATTTGCTTGAAAAATTTCCTCTGCATCAGCATGGCTAGAGATCCTTGCTAATGCTTCTTGGTACGTGCGTGGGAGGTTAACAAAGAATTTCCATGCTAGTGGGAGCTCCCCTCTGATTCCTTGAACCAAACCTTGCATAGCGTAACCATCGTTAAATAGATCCACTCGGGTAACCTCCCGCTGATATCTATCCACAAACGCATGGAAGGATTCATTACGACCCTGCTTGATTGACAGAAGGCTCTGTGCTGGTCGACTTCTTGTCTTCATATTGCTAAAATGTGTGAGGAAGCTACGAGCAAGTTCATCAAAGCTGGAGATGGATGCAGCTGGTAGCCTTCTATACCATTGCTTAGCTGGTCCTCTAAGGGTAAGAGAAAAAGTTCTGCACATGATTCCCCCTGAGACCCCTTGTATCTCCATATGAGAAATAAAAGAGTCTAAATACTTTCGGGGGTCTGTTGTCCCTTGGAAAAGCTCGAGTTGCGGTATCCGAAATCCATATGGGTATCTTACCCTTAGAATATCTTCAGCAAAGGGTGATTCCTATTGTGGACGACCATCTTCTTCTCCTCCCGAACGCTTAATCAACTTCTCCAGCTTATGGATTTTTTCATCCATTTCTCGCTTGAATTTCGCATAATGATTGTCTGACGTCTCCTCCTCCAAGACATCCATTGGGGCAACATCTGGGCGATGATTCTTAACTCTAGGTGGTGAGCTGGGGTGATTTCTTTTTAACTGATAATTACCCCCTGGAGCGTAAGGACCATGATAAGAATAGGCGGGCTGATCAACATTACTTCCCCTTGGCACCTGCTCAACGCTTGTATGGCGCTTCTTGTTCAGAGAGCGTCGAAGATCTACTGCTACTAACTGTTGTTCAGATATGATATGTGAGGGAGAGGGAATCTGTGGGTGACCATCCCCTCCCTGAATAATAGGATGGGAAAGATTCGGTTGAATGACCTGATGGCGAGGCAATCCAGTAGTCTGGGCGACTAAATCAGGATGCCCACCAATATCCGTCTGGACATTAGGTACTACCATGGCACTCATTGGGTTATTCCCAGCAGTGTTTGCAGCCTGCTGAGCACTTTGTCCAAATGCTTGGTTGAACATAGTCACCATACGATTCATTTGTTCACTGAAATTTCGCATGGTATGTTCTATGGTAGTTAATCGATTCGTCTTGCCCTTCTTCGGTCTTCTAAGTGGGAGTCGGGGTTGCCTGAGGTTAGGCCCCACCTCAGAGAATATCACTAATGCTCTCCCTGTATCAACTACCCTTCGGCGTCGGGGAGGTGCTTCAACCTCAATTTCTTCGTCAACCTCTAGGGAGGTTGAGTGTTGGGATTTGTGACTCATGATGTATTTGAGTACGTTTGGATGGGAGCAACAACTAAAGAGGCTTAAACTGTCGTTCCCACAGACGGCGCCAACTCTTGATGCACGATTTTCGGACGGCCGGGAAGCGGGTCGGAGCTCGGGTTGTACGTCAAGTCCAATCCTGCGAGCAAAGAAACAGTCAGGGTGCCGGCGGAGACCCTCCGACGCTCAAGTCAGTTTCCGGCACTCCGGAATTTTCTAGGAGAATTTCCTAGAGAGAGAAGCTCTCAAAAGTGAAGGAAATTTAGAGAGAGAATAAGTTCAGAAAAGTGTGCATACCTTGAGTAATAATTCGGAGGGTTTATATAGGAGTCAAGATGGGTCATTGTGTAACCCAAATAATGGGCCCAAATAATGGGCTTCAGTAATGGGCTTACTGAATTAGAAATAATTGAGGTTCAATTTTGTTATGGCCATAATAATATATATTAAAAAACTTACTTTGTAGAGTAGGTGTAGCATTTCATCAATTTTAATTGGTCAAGCTTATTTGATTTTAATGGTGTTTTAACAGTCAGTGAGGTTTTACCAATTTTCACAAAAATCATGGGGGCTTGCTGTCATTTAGAAAACCTTAGGTGAAGTGAATTTGACACGTTGATTCACGGTAGACTGTAGAGGTGGATAAACTTGAATCATGTAAAAATGCATTTAAAGCTCATGAGATCAGAACGAAACTGAATTTGGATGAAGGAAGAAGTCGCAACTGGTTGATACCATTAACACCTTTCATTTCCAAAGAGTACATTTCTTGGTAAGTTTTTGAACCATACTTCTGATATGATTTTCAGTATATATTAATGCTTAGCCTTCAGCTCTTCGTACCTCCATGCATCGTTTCTTCTTTTATTTCTCAATTTTAAATTCTGAATTAAAAGTAACAAGTCAAAAGATTTTTTTTGTCAAATAGCATCTTTTTACACAGTCTCCCTGATTTTTCTTTTTTTACCAAATAACATCTTTTTACAACTGGCTCCTTGGTTTTTTTTTTTTGTTCAAATAACATCTTTTGACAGCTGGCTCTTTGTTCCTTTAGAGCTCTTCGTTTCTTGTTAATAGTAACAATTCTGAAGAATGATTGCCAACTTAATTACTATGTAAATGGAGTGAGTTGTTCGTCATCATATATACTATATATATTATATAGATCTAGTTAATTAATTTATTAATATAAGTTTTGGAAAGTTGGGATTTTACGTTAAAATAATGTTATATTTATAAAATTTATATATAAAATTAATATAATATTATTTATTTAGTAACATATGATTTTTCAACATTTATTATATTAATTTGATTGCTATATCAATTTTGTATATAAAATGTTGGAAGGGTAACATTTATTGTATTACGTTATCAGTCTAGTTTATGTATAGGATTAGGATTAATAATTTAATAATATTGTGTAGGTGTTGTTCATTATGACAGTTACAATAGGGAATGTGACATTAAGGTTGGTTCTCAGGGTTGGTTTGCTACTCTTGAATGTCCACTTGGCAACAACGTTTGACAGAAAGTCTGATGTGTCTGTACACGCGGTATTGCATGTATTGCTCTATGTGTCTGGAAGCAGAATGGCCCAAGTATCAGCTGTTAACGTTTTATAGGGTACTTGAGGCTTCCATGCGGTGCCTTTTCCGATTTGTATTTCTTTTTTCTTGCTTTCTTTATGATAGTTATAAAGCAGCTGATCTCCAATCCCACCTCCCAAATGCACTGCAGCACCATCACCAGTTTCAAATGCCTCCAAGGCTCATTAATCGTTTCACGATCCATCTCAATCGGTGTGTATGTTTCATCTTTTACATGAAATTTTAGCTAAGTTAATTTATTGACAAGTAAACATGTACAAGTTCATCTTCCGGGCATTTCCTTGTCTCTTCTAAAGAGCAAGCTTCTGCTTTTTGTGCGTGTGTTGTTTATCAAGTCTCGTTAAAAGCAGAAGTTCTCATCTTATAGAATTTTATGTTCACGTTTTTGTTGTATGAAAAGAATACTTGTAGCATTTTTTACTGTGTAGATCATGAAACCTCTCTCTTCTGTTTCTCACTTTAATAAAATAGAATCATAATAAAGGACATGTCTCATTGATGAAAACGATCATCACATTAAACTGCATAATCATATTCCAAAGTGAATAAGTTTGACACAACTCATCGCCCCTTTATTGATTATTGATACATCTGGATGCATATATCTGAATACAACATTAGCTAGCCTTTAACATTAGGGCCATGGTTAGATTTCTGCTCAAGTCTGTCTTGAGAGACACAGTAGGAACAGATTTATAATACAAACTGAAAGAAACTGCAGATACAACAAGCTTAATAAGGGTTAGAGAGCAGATTGTTGATCATGCATGCTTTCCTGGCGTCCAAAAGGTGACTGGGAGGAGTCTCAGCAGCTTCCCAACTGCTCTTCAGCCAACTTAAAGCAGCTCGTAAGCATGCATGCCAAGGAGCCTCTATATCTTACTATCAGAAGAAAGGCAATGTTGCCATTACCGAAGGTGTCGAATCATTCACATTCTTCTCCAGTGCTGAAAGCTGTAATCACAACTGATCAATAACAAACACTTCTCAGGCAATGATTCAGGTTTTTCTCAACACTTTTACCTCTCTCTCCAGACGTTTGTTTTCCTCTATCAGCTTCTTTTCCTGTTACAAGACAGAATTGGTAACCAAAACAAAAGCCATACAAATTTTTTAAAATCATAATCATCATCATCATTTTGTTTGTATATATATATATTGCTTTGATTCAGGAATTGATGTTTTGACAGATGTTTATGGGAAGGTAGCACTAGAAGATTACAAAATTTAATTTACTTGAGAATTATGCCGAGTAAGCATCTGCCAAACACCAATTCAGAGTGATCAAATATTCTCTATTTTCCTAGCTGTTTATGTAGACTTTAAAGTTATCTGATTTTTTGAGTTAATCAATTATGAGGGAGGTAGTCCATTGAATGAAATGCATTAAGTTGAGCTTTCACTTTGTCAGCTGTGATTACAACATGTACCTCAATTTATACTACTAGATGAAATAACTCTAGCTCTCATAACCAAAGCAATACTCTCATCAAGGAGGAGTTACGGGTTCTCTTTCTATGTGCTTAGCTAGTTTTAACTTCTAGAAAATAGAAAGATAAGAAGGTCTTTAAAGTGCTCAAAAATTTTAGGGCATTTGGAAAAGGGAAAGTCACTTTGGTATGCCTTTGTATCATTTTCTCACAAAGCTAATTTGATCTGTTGTGAGGGGACCGATAATTTCTTAAGGCAATTGATTCTCAAGAAGACTCTGTGATTTAAATGTCAACAGAATAAAGAAACTGAAAGTTTCCAACAAGAATTGAGGATTGGCAAACAAAGGAATTCATTGGCATTAAGTTTTAGTCAAACAGATTACCAAATCTGAAGGGCTTTGAACAGCTAGTGCAGGTTAACTACGTATAAGGTAACTAACAGATCATTCAACTTCATGGATAAGATGAAAAATTGCTACTAACTAAACTGTACAGTATGAGACGTTACTGTTTTGTACTACAATTAAAATACCAACTTAGAGTTACCCAGTAAAATATGACGAGATTAGGAGGTAACTTCAGGGTATAGTTGGAATAATGAAAGCATAAAACAAGGTTTGCCAAGTAGTTTCACACCTTTTCTCGGATGGTCATTATGGATTCCATCGTCAGTTCTGTCTGTAAAAACAAACAATTAATGAAATAGGATACCACCAACAAGCATTGGTAAACAGCAGAGCTTGATCTAAAAAAGTAGTCTTATCTGTAGGCAGAAAATGTACAAAAAAGCAGAGCCAATACCATAAGACGACTCTTAACTGATGATACCAGGGAAATAATTCCAAGTTCCGGTTATCACATGGTGGAAAATGTGTGACTGAAAATAGAAGGGAAGGTCCTCCCCTAACTATCTGAAGCAAATTAGAAACTATTGCCAATATATAGTACTGGCAGAAATACAGCCAGACTTGTGATTCCAACCGATAATTGATCATTATCACGTGAAAATGGTCTGATAGTCCAATTTGGAGTGAAAAAGAGCTCCGTCCATGACTACTACTTCAAGAAAAATTGAAGCTACATATACATGATGTTTCAGTGCTGGTGGAGCTTTTACATGGGGCAAAAAGAACTTTATACAGTTAGCTGGCTCAGCCATAGATCTTTATAGTTCATTTCAGTAGTAAGACACTGAAACTCATAGTTAGGATGAACATAAGTGCATATAGAGAGCGGCTGATGAACCACAAAGATGTGTATAAAGTAGCATGATATTTTGCTTGGAAGATAATGCACTTCGAGAAAACAACATTCTGTATTCCTAAATGGAGATGGCTAAGGTTATTGAATCACAAAGAAGAGGCTGAAAAGAGAGGATCTGTATGTCGTGTGTAACATCCGCAATTTGAAATGCAAGTGGTGCTAAGATAATATTACTTTTGAAATTTAAACTTATGATTGAGGTATTTTACTTGAAGTGAGAAAATGAAAACAGATAGAGCTTAAGTGAAAAATATTCTTTTACAGGAATTAGGAAAATTCCCTAAATTGATATGTTACCTGTTGTTTCGAGTTTGGCTTACTATAGAATATCGAATGAGTTCTATCAAATGAGTGATAGAGGAAAAGAATAGAAAAGAGATAGAGACAGAGAGAGAGAGCAGTGAACGCTTATTATTGTTTTGGAGATCAAAGGAATAACAACCGATGTGAATTTTGGACATTTTCTATGACATTTGAAGTCAATTTTCTCTAGTTTTTTTAATTTAAAGTCCTGCAATATTAGAAAAGAAAGTAGGGTTTTTGTA
The DNA here is from genome assembly GCA_013180625.2 of Boswellia sacra. Lineage (NCBI taxonomy): Eukaryota > Viridiplantae > Streptophyta > Magnoliopsida > Sapindales > Burseraceae > Boswellia > Boswellia sacra. Next base: position 75,702 of record SNVD02004825.1, on the reverse strand, counting down.
TTGATTGATTTGAAGTTGATATTGATACCGACTTTTTGGAAAAAAAAATCCTAAGATTTTGACAGTTTTATTTTGTTTTTTTTAAACGTATTTGAACAGGTCCTTTCTATATGTTACTAGACTTATAAACGAATGTTTTGAAATTTATCTCTTGGAAATCCATTGAGTATACAAATTTATATGTATTTTTGAAGTTGGAGCAGAAAACCTGGAAATTTTGAGTTCCATCTATGATTTTGGAAAACGGGATTTTTATTAAATGTGTTAGGCATTGATATTAAATATGTAAGAGATGTAATTGTTATTTTATTTGGAAAAACCTTTCTCTGGAAAATAATTTTATTTAGTATTCTGAAGGTGTTTCAAAGACTGTAATTCTAATGAAAATGGTTTTAATCAGCCACAAATCTTGTCAAGAAGTAACTTTGAATAAGTAAATGATTTTATAAATTATTTTTTATTGATTTTTAAGTAAATGAAAATTTGAAGGAGATGAGTTCTCTAAGCATATGTCTTCATTCATTGCTTTTGTAACTTCAAATCTATGACTTACTTATTGAAACAGTATTTTTTTGATTATTAATGTTTTCAATGACATCGATGGCTGATTAATAAATAGTTTTATGTTGCCATGATTTTTAATGGAAAAAAGTTCAATTTTATGAGTTTTAGAAAAGATATGTTTTAAGTGCGTTGCTCTCATAAATCTTCTTTATAGTTTTGCTAATAGTCTTTTGAAGGTTTGAGATAATGTTTTGTATATGGCTGCTTTTACTAACTAAAATATATTAGTTAATTTAAAATATTACTATATTAAAGGTTGTTAAAGATTTTATATGAACTTAGCATTTGGAAACCAAATGATTTATCAAGTTCAGTTGAAATATTTAACTATTTTTATTTAAGAAATGATTGACTCTGATATTTGAAATTAGTAAAAAATTAGTAAAATGTCTTGACTCATCATCCATAGTTCTTATTTAAATGAACATAATTAAATAAATCTAGTTGTAATATTAGAGTACACACGATTATTAAATATTAGTTGGGTATTGGAGATACAAGTGACATTCGATTGATTATTAGCGGGATCACCGAGAGTAAAGGTGATACAATGTGAAATGAGTTTATCTGAAATTTCTTTTTTGGAAAGTGATCTTATATTTCTGAAGAGCTTCTGATTATTGAAAGTTAATTTATTTATCTAAATCCAACTTCTATAAATTTATATTTAATTAGTAAGGGTTTTAAAAAGTTCTTATTATAATGAATTTATGTACAAGCAATGTTTTATGAAATGATCATTCATTAGATTGTTGAAAAATTGAATGATTAAAAGTTACACTCTTTTACTCTTTGTCTAGAAAGGTTACTTATAGATATCAATTTTGAAAGGATATAAGGACACTATGACATAAGTTACCTCTTTGTTCCCGTTGTTATTTGAGAATAGTAACTAAATTGTCTTCAAATGAACCATTCATAAACGGTTTATATTTTTAATGATGGTTTTATTAACAATTAGTTTTTATCATATTTATGTTTCTGAATAAAGATCTTCATAAATAGTTTTTCTGTATTATTTATGTAAAACTAAATATGATGGCTATTAGGAATATCAATTTGTTAGATGATCAAACATTATTGCTTTTTAGAAATATAAATGTTTAATATGGTTTAAATATATTAAATTAGAATATGGCATCAAAAAGGTTTTCTAAACATACGTATTATGCTTGATTATGCTTACTGAGGTCTAGGGTGCTACAATATACCCCCGTATGATTTTAAGCATGTAAGGAATAAGCTACAAAACATGGCAAGGGTTATACATGCTAAGATTGAAATACCGCTGCTAAGATTGGAATTTATGATTATTAGACGACATAGTAAGACTTTGTTGTGCTAAAGTCTCTTGGAAACATCTAATTTACAGGGTGATTTAAGACCTTGACGGAAGATGTCAAAATATGTGCACCATTTCTCTTGATCATGAAATGGACTAGAGTTTCTTAGATATCATAACATCATCCATCCACCTTAATCTGAGTTTTCATTAACAAGATAATAGATAAACCTAACCTTCCTTGCTTTAATCCGTGTTAGCATAGCATAAAGTTCCTTTTCTAGTTGCACAAGATCAGTCACAATCATCTCCTCAAAGTTTGGTCCTGCAAGTTCTCTGTGAATACTAAACGTAAGATTGATCAACAATATGCCTAATAGGGCAAAAGCATAGGAGAGTTAGAGAGATTGCCTTTGGACTACTTTCAGAAGCTCAACATGTGAATAAATACTTGAATGCTTAAAACCAGAGGCCTGTACAGAGAATATTCTTTAGAAAGTACTCAAAATTATCAATAAACACATCCAATTTATGTCCCAAAGTGGGTTGAACATCAGATCAGTTAACTGTTGTGTCATATTAGTTCCAATACTAGGTCTAAAAACTATTTAACCTAGAAGGCTAAATTTATAGCTTGTGAGTCAACATTAATATTTAATCTCTATTATCTAGTATATGATTATGACTAGTATATGAAATATATTGATCGCAACACACTTCATTTGTGGTCATCAGTAGTGCTAATTATTCAGCATTTCATGCACTTAGAATGAGGTGACAATTTCCTAATACTGAATTGTTTTTCATGTCTTGCCCATTATTATAATTGGGATCCACACATATTATGCATCTAAGCATGAATGAACTATAAATTAATAGCTAGTTTGGCAATGGCCTCATAGTTAAGCCTCCGCATTGATCACACTAACATTTGAAAGAAACTTGACTAGCACATCTCATGGAAAAGCATGCTGACATATATATATGGTAGTTATTACAATTGTGTTGTTAATAGTGAAAAAGGGCAGTTTACCTCTGCATTAATACTACTGGAAGCAACAGTTTCATCTCCACGGCGACTCCAATAGCGTTCAAGAATGCCAGCCAGACTGAATAATAGAAATTTATTAAACTTCTTGAGCATGAAAAATAAAGTAGAAGAAAACCAGTTGGTAGTAAAAAAATATAACACACATAGGTACCTATGTAAGGAAATTTGCTAAAATCAAAGAGAAAGGTTGAACTCAGTATTAAGATGAAAATAAATCTCAAACATATTGTTTATACCAGGAAGAGGCCAAAATACCTTGGAAATTATTAAAGATAAATTATCTAACAATGCACTTAAAAGAGTTTTTAACTTTAAAGTGAGAGATAAGGGAGAAGGAGCTATTAAAAGAAAAGGAAATAGAAGATCTTTCTTGGACACAACTAACTATCGTTCGCACACACATGAAAATGAACTAAAAGGTAATCATATTCCAATCAATATTAAAATTCCAAACTTTTGCAATAGTTTCTTCTTTGAACCAGAATATTATCCCACAGGAACATTCTACCACCATCAATATCAACAGAACATCCTGCCTTTTTTTTTTTTTTTGACCTCCTACACTAGATGTCTGCTGCCCAAAACATCATTCCTTGTCCCCCCATGCCCAACTGAAAGGTAATGATATTCCCATCAATATCAAAATGCAAAATGCCAAACTTTTGCAATAATTTCTTCTTTGAACCTTAGCATTATGCCCCGGAAACCTTCTACAACCATCATTATCCACAGAATCTCATTTTTTTTTCTTTTTCACTTTGACATCCTACACCAGATCGTCTGCTGCCCAAAACATAATTCCCTGTCCCCCTTCGCCCACAAGTCAAATCGTTGCCCACCTTCAATTTCCTATATTCCACTTGCATGATGAACCTAAGTGCTGGGAAAGCATAGAAACATTCACCTGTCAACAATCAGTCAATAAAACCTGAAAGAAAGGAAGCAACTCTCTTCCCATAAACATAAACAAGCTCTGTCCACTACTTCACAACATCAGGGCATCGGGATCAAACTAAGCTCTACATGTCAAATCCTCCAACTTCTGGGAGTGGCTACAGTGGTACAGCTGCTGCACTGTATCCATTCCCCCAACTTCTATTGCTGCCACATCATCAATATTTATATGTCAAATCCTCCAACTTCTGTAGTTGCTACATCATCAATAGTTTCTATTATATTTTTTCAATCCTCTGCTTCCTGAATTGCAGGATCAGAAAAAAAAAAAAGGCAAGTTATGCAGACAGTGTCAGTTAACGTGACATGCTCATCCCAAGTGTTGTGTGATCAGGCTTATTAAGAAACTGAATTCCTTGTCACAAGTTACTCGTTTCATGCAGATTTCAAACCTTGCTATCCTAAAGATTAACCTGAAAAGTAAATGCTGATTAAGCATACAAAAGAAAGATAGAAGGAGAAAGAGAAATCCATATTGCAAATTCAGCTATGAAGGATAAAAAACGAATTGGCCAAGTGAATCAAAAAACAGAACTTATCATTAATAAATAACACGAAGATGACACTATTTTCAACCCAAGCGTGACCTCAGCATTAGAACTTCTGTTCGTTTCAGTCTCATAAATAGATTTGTTAGTTGCAAATTCATCATAGTTTCTCCTTTTTATTTAAAAATTGCTTGCTCATAAGGGTGATAATTAATTGAGAAAAAAGACAAAAAGACTCGAGGAAATTTAAATATACAAACTATGCAGTCATTCATATCAATAGTGTGAAGAGTTGACGTTGTGCGCCATCCTGACACTGAATTTGTGACTTTACAAATGCTAATAATCTTCACTGAAGTTGCTCAATGAATATAACTCTTCAAAAAAACAAAAGAAATGAAGGGTAAAAGATCTGTGGAGGTGAGTGGAATAATAGTGTGACGCCTAACTATTTGTATGACAACGAAGAAATCATCTAACTTTTAGGAATGAAATCATCAACAACCTGTCAAATCTGAGTTCAAGTATATGAAAAAGGTTGGAAACAAATCGAATGCCAAGATCTCTTATCCGATAGGCTTTTTATTAGACAATTTGGTTTAATTTTAGGCCAACTAGTTTGGCCCCTTGTATTCTGCTTCTCTTGGATCCAAATTAATTGTTGTAGTCATTTTGTGGTTTCTAGTTGTCCATGAAAAATGTTTACATGGGGTCAAGATTAATTTGATTGGTAAAGTTTATATAAAACTATAGTGTTTTATATGATTCGTTTAGTTTCTAAAATAGAAGTTATACATATTTCTTCTAGTTCTCTGATTTTATAGTTGAGTTTCTTCCCTTGAAATATTAGGATAAAAGTTGAATTTTTCCATTTAAATTATTGTTTTTGACCTTTATAAACAGATTTCAATTTGAGATCAATTACAAATTTTCGTGTATCATGCTTATGTAATCATTTATAACTGAGACTATATATCTTATCTTTTTACATACTAACATTGATGTTTCAATAATTATGTATAATTTAAATGGAAGCATGAAAGTGTTTCAAAGTAGAATCTGCAAAACAAGTTAACGTATGGGGTACTTCATAATAATTTAATGTAAATATGTGTTTCATACAAGACTAAATGTCATTCTTATCACCAGTGGATTGTAGTTCTTACCAAATGCAGGTATTGGGAAAAAAAAGTAATAGCTCAAATAAATCTATTTTTCCAACATAGAGCAATTTGTTTTCATTTCAGCTCCAAGCTGTATAAGAAATACAAAGCTTGCAATGCCACTTTTGTCTCGTTCTCTACATTGTTGTCATTTTTTTTGGAGTCTTTCAGCTGTAAATTTGCATAATTAAACAAGTCCTTAATTTATTAGTAAACAAGCCAAGGAAAGAGAAAATCTATTAAACTACGAAAATCAATTATTGTTCACATAAATCTATAATTAAGCAAGCTAGATAAAAATAATCAAAATACACTATTAGATACTTTATTACTAATTATAGGATAATTTATAATCCGAGATGATTCTTTAGCATTGATAATGATCTTGCCAATAGTTTTAAAATCCTGTTAGTTTAATTTGCACTCAAATAGATTTGATGTTAATATGAATTAATATGAATTATATCACTTCAAGTTGACAATTAATAATGAAAAATAATATGTATAGAATATGATGGATATAACGATGATGATGCACATGATGTTGGAATTTTGGCTAAAATAAAACATTCGGCTAGATTTTAAAAAGAAAAAAATCCTACTGAAAATAAGAAAATCCTACTTCAACTAGGAAAAGAGAAGGATTGGTATTACACAAAAGTAAAGATAAAGATTTGGAAAGCTATATATAAGTATTTGTCCTAAATTACTTACTTTCAATTATAAGAGGATTTGAGGCTTATATAAAGGAGTCTTAATTTCTTGGTTTATACTTGTCCTAATTAGATACACTTTAAGTAATGCTCTAGCTTTAGTAAATTTTTCTCTAATGAGGTTGTTAAAATTCCTCTTTACCAGGTGTGAGTGAGAGTACTTAGACAGAGTGCGGGTTAATGGGGCCATGGAATGGATCATTGAAAGTGCTAAAAGTCTTATGATCGTAACAACTTATAATAGAGTAGAAATTCTCTTGTTAACGGTTCATGGTTTTTCTCTAGTTTTCAATTTTTTTACATATATCCTATTGTGGTGATTGTACTCTTCCTCTATTTTATTGATTTCTTTTATATTGTTGGTATGTCTGCAAAAGAGGATTGGAGATCCAAGTTCTCAACAATCATTTAGAGCTTGGTGGAGCATTGAGTCTTGGTGTGGTTATATGAATGGTTACATCTAAGGAAGTTTTGAAAGCTGCCATTTTAGTGTGTCCCTTTAGTCTTTCTAAGGAACGAACTTAGTGGATACTATTTACATTTATGGTAAAAAGTCGCCAAGAGTAGGAGTGCGAAGTAGAAATGTTGGAAGGTCAATAAACCCAAATAGGATTGTGGTGGAGAAATGGGAAAATGGATTTTTTGACTCATGATAAGTAAATATCGTTTTGGCAATTTGAATCACACAAGGTGGGTGTGGACATTTTGGCACTCAAAGTAAATTGTCAAAAATTGAAGAACAGCGCGTAAGTCAATAAACGGATATATCTACTTTTGCTGCTAACATCTGCATGTGATATTCTTTGTAGTTTTGTGAAATATGGTTATCCTTATGACAAGAGAAGTCTAACTGAAAGAGGACGTGTTACTTTTGACAAGTTCATATATTTACACATAGGTTTTTCGATACAATTTGTGTGGGAGGTTATGTCGAGCGAGGTGAAATAGAATGAGTTTATTCAACTGGCTTTATAGTGAAGTATGACAATTCTTAAATTTAAGGAATATGATTGTCAATAAGACATGATTGGAACTTTTATTTAGTCAAGATGGAATTTTGTTGATTTTGGCTAAATCTTAAAAGGAAAGAATCCTATTGAAAATAGGAGAATCCTACTTCAACTAGAAATATTGTAAATAACAAAAGAAACAGATAAGGAGGAGACTTGGAAAGCTGATTAGTCTTCCAATTATAAACAACAATAATAAGAAAAAAAAGATAAGGAGAAGACTTGGAAAGCTATATATTAAGATTAGTCACACACTGCTTAATTACCCTATGGCGGATATCAACAGTTTGAGGCTGCTTGTCTCCAATCCATGATGTAGTCGATATCAAACCTATATGGATACGATAGCAACCAATTTTTCTGATTCGGCAGTTCGATCCATGGTTTTCATTCATGAACATTGATAAGATCCTTCCACTACGAAGGCTTCTTACTCCACAACAATGAAAGCAACTTTCCACTCTTACATATACTAGGGTTCAGTTGGAAAAGAAAATGTTCCATACTAGAGTGTGAGTGAAGGTTGTTAGGTAGTGTTTGGTGTATTGGGGCCAAAAGCTTATATGACAATTTATCATATCGTGAAAATTCTCTTGCCTTTTTCAATTTGTATAAATATCCTTGTGTTATGGTGATTGTGTTTATTTTTTATTTTATAAATTTCTTTTCTATTCTCAATATTTCTACAAAAAGAGGATCCTAAGCTGAATTTGGAATTACTCTCTAAGGCTATTCGAAAGGTACAAATTCTAACGCATGATGAAAAGATGAAACAGAAGGTATATATTATATCCAAGAATTAACCAAAGAATAACATTGGGGACCAGATTATGATGGTGGAAATGGAATTATGGAAAACATCATAAAAAGATTTTTCTTTAATTGCATTCTCTTTCTTTTATACAAATGTTGAGAACCTTCATTAAATCAAAGAAATTCTGATCTGATCATTTCCTGATTTGTAGATGAAGAAAAAGCTATATATTATATCCAAGCTATTAATCAAAGAACAACATTGGGGACTGCATTAAGATGGTGGAAATGGAATTAGGGAAAATATCATAAAAAAGATTTTCCTTTAATTGTATTCTTCTTCCTTTATACAAATGCTGAGAATCTTGATCAGATCAAAGAAATTCTAATCTGATCATTTTCTGATCTGTAGATAATAATGATAATTTTTGTTGCATATTTTAAATTTAAAGACTTTATTTTATTCCTAGAAATCAGGGTGTACTGTTGTACATTTGGTTTGAATTGTCATAGCTTACTTCCTATTTGGCTAGTTGTAATCTGCCAATAAAAGGCAGTGTGTCTCCCCTTAAATATATTTCAATATTTTTACCCTATTTCAGATGGTATCAGAGTCTGCTTAGATTATGTTCTTACTTTCCCTACCATTTCCATTGCTATCTATTTACTAGGTCAAAAATTTTTGAATGTATTTCATCTTTTATCGCTGGTTCCAAATTCTTAAAATCACCCACATCCAACTCACATTCCTATCTATCAAGATTACCACAATCCACCATAATGAGAACAATTTTCATGGGTGGTCACAATCTGTTCAGATGTACATTAGAGGTCGAGCCAAAATGGGTTATTTGACCAGTGACGCCAAAGAACCAGCAAAGACTGACCCTAACCATGCCAGTTGGGATGCACAAAACTTCATGATCATGGCATGGCTAGTGAATTCAATAGAGGAGGAGATTAGCTCAAATTACTAAAATTGAGCAATATTCCTCAAGGTAAGAATTTAGTTACCAAATATTAATGTGCTCAAAGTTTTATGACAAGATCTTGATTTATTCAATTCGGATGATTGTAACTATCTCAAGAAGATGGTAAAAAGTTCACGACTATTCAAATTTTTAACTCGTCTAACGTCAAGTTTGATGAAGTTTAGGATCGAATCATTGGTTGGTAAGCCCCTCTTTTCTTGGTGAAATGTTCTCTGAAGTGTGCTGTGAAGAAAGCAGGAGTGTTAGATTGGAAAGAAGCCCTCTGGATCTATATTCAACTTAACTTCGGCACAGCAGCTGCTACATCTCGCTTTCCTGATAACCAGCATCGTCCAAATGACAAGCCAAGAGTTTGTTGCGGTCATTCTAATAAACCATGGGAACCCAGCTTATTGGAAGCTTGTTGAATGGTAGGCTAACAATTAAACCAACTCTAATCGTGACTTGCTAAACCACAATTAGACCAACTACTGCAACTACCAAGGCACTCATGGAGCAAAGAACGGTTAGAACAACTGCTAAAACCCACTCCACTGGCTCTTAGTACTCTAACATCTCTAGCTCAGTCAAGTAGCCTTTCATGCGCATATTCTCTTTATCTTGGACCATAGATTTAGGTGCTTCCGACCACATGACTCATTTGTCCCATTTATTTATCTCTTATCCACCTTGTTCTGACCGATTGATGCTTATCTTCTATTGCTGGCCAAGGTTCTATTTGTTTGTCCAATAAGATTGTTTTACAATCTGTTTACATGCCCAAAGCTCTCTTGTAATCTCTTACCTGAGAGTCAAATACTAGGATTCTAATTGTCGTGTTGTTTTTGGTGCCTTTTTTATGAATTCCAAGATTTGAACACGGGTTGATGAATGAACACTGATAAACAAACTGTACTACTTTGATGGCAACTAGTTTCAGAACAAACAAGCTCAGGGTTTTATTAATAGTGTCCATTCAATCCTTGGGCATAATCTGACAATACTATGACATAGTTGATTAGGATATCCTAGTTTTTTTTTATTTAAAACATTTTGTTCTAGGTTTATTTAAAGGATCGGATTGTACTTTTTTTATTGTGAAAATTGTTGTTTAGCCAAAAGCCATCACAATTCTTACAAAGTAAAACTGTATTGTTCCTTATTTGATACAAAGTTATGTTTGGGGCCCTTCTAGGATTTGTACTTATTATGGAAAAAATGATGTGACTTTATTGATGATCACACATACCTACGCTGGCTTTATCTAATGAGCTCTAATATGAGGATTTTTATTTTATGGTTGAAAACCAATTTCAAACCATAATGACAATGGCACAGAATTTTATAATGATTGTTCAAGGTTTTTTTTTGTAGAAAAAGGTATTTTACATCAATCAATTCGTAGGGACACTCCTCAACAAAATGGAATTGCAAAATATAAGAACAAACACTTATTTGATGTAGGAAGAGCTTTGAAATGAATGTTCCCACATCTTTGGGGGATGGAATTTTAAAAAGTTGTTATTTGATTAATAGTTTAATCAAATCCCTACAAGGTTTTTAAACTATGAAACGCTTTTGTGAACTCTTAACAATATTTTTCTCTAAACACTCATTTTCTCACATTTACTCTTAAATTTTTTTTTGCTATACAGTGTTTGTCCATGTACAACCAAAATTTTTTGACAAAATTCCTTTCGATAAAAAATGGTATAAGTGTTTTGATATGCCATTAGAAAAATTCATGTTAGTACAGATGTAAACTTTGTTGAAAAAATTCCTCTTTGTAACAAAACTTTTCTTCAGGGGGATGGTTCTAACGGCATGTTATCTAATCAATTGTGTGCCTTCATCTGTCCTTAATTTTCGTACAATATACTCTGTTTCACATCCAAGGGAACCTCTATTCTTCCTTTTTCCTCGTATTTTTCGTTGTGATTGTTTTGTCTATAAGCATCGTCTCTCAAATATTCTCCTAAGTCTATCAAATGTGTTTTCTAGGGTATTATTGTACTCAAAAAGGCTATAAATGTCTTAATCCTCAATCTAGGAAACACTTTGTTAGTGCTGATGTAACTTTTTTTTTAGTCCCCCATATTTTCATCAAACAATTCTCAATTAGACATTCGCATTGTCTCTCCTCCTATCCTTTTGCTTGTCCTACCTAGTGAGTATGTGTCTAAGCCTTTGTAGGTGTATATCAAACGAAAACCAACTCAACAAAATGCTCCTTCCAATGATATCCCTAATTCTGTTCCATCCTCCACTCCAACATCTTCTTCCACTCCAGATTTTGTTCCCGTGTCAGATCCATCAGATCTTGATTTTTTTGTTGGTCTTCAAAAAGGTACTCGTAAAACTCAAAAGTATCCCATTTCTAATTTTCTATCTTTTGAAGGTTTACCTTCTTCTTTCTCAGAATTTTCTTTCTGCTTGTCTGTGGTTTCCCTTATTAACAATCTCTCATTCTGGCTGGCGGAAGGCTATGGAAGCGGATATGTCAGCTTTGTATAGTCGTTGGTATTTGGAATTTACAACCGTTACCCAATGGTAAAGATGATGTTTGTTGTCAATGGGTGTTTGCCATCAAATATTATCCTGATGGTACTATTGAACGATTAAAAGCACGGTTACTTGCAAAATGATATACTCAGACTTATGAAGTTTATTATCGTGAGACTTTCTCTTCAGTTGCCTGATTCAATTTTGTACGCATCTTGATCTCTTTAGTTGTCTTTTCTGATTGGCTTCTTTTCCAACTTGAAATCAAAAACGCATTTTTATATTGAGATTTGCATGAAGAGGTCTATATAGAGCAACCCAGGCTTTGTTGCTTAGGGGGAGTCACACTTAGTTTGCAAATTGAAGAAGGCTATTTATGGTTGAAGCAATCTCCACAGGCTTGGTTTGAAAAGCTTACTGGAGTGTTGTTGTCTATCAGAGTCAAGCATTGTCAGTCTGATCATTCTGTGTTTTTTAAGAAAACTACTGCAAGAGTTGTTATTTTGGTAGTGTATGTGGATGATATTATTCTGACATGGAGTGATTCTAAGAGAATTAAAGATGTGAAACAACGGTTGAAAAAACAGTTTCGCACCAAAGATTTAGGCAAACTACAATATTTCCTTGGTATTGAGATTGCACAGAGTAAGGAAGGGCTAGTTCTTTCTCAAAGGAAATATGTCTAAGACTTGCTTATTGGAACAAGGATGTTGGGATCCAAGCTAGTTGAGATTCCTATGGATCTTAATATGATACTTGATAATGAAAGCAGTCCTGAATTTGAAGATAAAAAGAGATATAGAAGTCTTCTTGGTAAGTTGATTTATCTCACTGTAACTCGATCTGATATTATCTATGCAGTAGGAATTGTTAGTCGGTATATACAAAACCCAAGAAAAATTCAATGGGAAGCTGTGTAGAAAGTCTGTTGGAAAATGGGTACTCTACACAAAAAGGAAAGAACTTGACTTAATCAGTTATTTAGATGCTGATTGGGCTGGTTCAAATCTAATAGACAGTCTATTAGTGGCTATTGTACCTATTTGGGAGGTAATCTAGTCACATGAAAAGAGTAAAAAAACAAGGTATGGTTGCCAATTCTAGTGCAGAAGCAGAGTGTCGTGTTATGTCTCATGCAACTTGTGAGATTATATAGATGAGAAATCTACTAGCTGAACTTGGAGTAACTGTTAAAACACCTGTAGTGATGTTTTGTGATAATGTTACAACAATCTACACTGTTAGCAATCCTGTTTTGTCAAAACACATTAAAGTTGATTGTTTAGAGAAGCGATAAATATCTGGAACAATTGCCACATCATGTGTTAAGTCCAAAGATCAAGTTGGAGACATTTTTACTAAAGTTGTGCAAAAAAGGGTGTTTTTACATCTTTGTTCCAAGTTGGAGAATAGATGTAAAGTTGGGTATAGATCAAATTTATTTATTGTTTATTTAATGTAATCTAGTTTTTTCTTATTGTCTAGGATTTTCTAGTTGTAAGAGTAAAGTAATCCTCGGCATAAAGGATTTGATTTCTTTCCTATTTTTTTAGTAGGGTTGTACTATAAATTCACGTTTTTTCTCGTTTTAATATATACTGAAATTTTCTCCTCAATAACCTTAAAATATTTTTAACACGAGAAAAGATGGAAAAGAATGTTAAATTGTTTGTATTCTCTATATGCTCACCTTTGACTGTAGACATGATGATTTGTTAATAATAAAAATGTTGTTCATGCTTCTACTTGAGTTTTGTATGTCTTATGTAATTTATACAATTATGTAATAACAATTAATATTAGTTAGATTTTTATTTTGTGACATATCTTTGTAAAAAGCTCATTTATGCATCCTTTCAATTCCATTAAATTGTTTGTATTCTCTATATGCTCACCTTTGACTCTAGACATGATGATTTGTTAATAATAAAAATGTTGTTCATGCTTCTACTTGAGTTTTGTATGTCTTATGTAATTTATACGATTATGTAATAACAATTAATATTAGTTAGATTTTTATTTTGTGACATATCTTTGTAAAAAGCTCATTTATGCATCCTTTCAATTCCATAAGAAATTTTAAGCATAAGAGGTTTATATTAGAGATTATTAGACCATATTGATATAGTTGGAGATAAGTTCCATTGGTTTTTTTAAAATGAAATGTAGCCAAGGTTGTAACTCTATGTCATATCTATCAATTAGCTAAAGCTAAAAGGATTAATAAAAGATTGTGACTTCCTACATCTATTCCCTATACTTTTTTAGAGATTTAAGTAAGAATTTTTAAAAATTTTTCTCGAATGGTTAAACTTCCTTCAAGATTTTCCTCAATTATTTAAAAGCCATGATTTAAATAACCTATTTTATTTCCTCCTGCGAGATTAGTGATACATCAAAGGTACTTTAATGTCTAATAAAGCTTTGGAATTGGATAATTACTTTTGTTTAGAAGAATTAATAAAAGCCTTTTCTTTTGTTATTCTCTGTACCTTTTTAAGAGATTCAATTAAGTACTTCGTTTGACAATTGACTTGTATAACGCCTTTTTCATATTAAGATAGTCTACATTGGGCTTGAGCCCCCTCACAATTTTATTATAGGGCTTCCTCCAATAGGTTTCATAGTAATGGAAATAAGGATCTACATATATAGCTTATCGGCTTTCCCTTAACTTACAGTTTTGGTTCCTCTAGATTTTGACCTAGGAGTATTGCTTTGAGTTCTAAAATCTACCTTTTAAGGGCTAGACATCCTAATGTAAACTTAGAAGCCTAAACTATAGACTCGATTTATTTGGCCCACTCTTCGAGGTAGATCTAGCTTTTATATTAATTATATCTCAAACCCATTACCAAGGTTTTATCTACTTTGAGTTTCATGTAAGAATATTTCGCCTTTTACGAATTTGCTTGGGTATTTCTTAGAATACAATTTTTAATGGACATTTACGTAACAAATCCATGAGGGTAAATAAGCCTACCCAAAGTGGTCAATGTTTTGGTATGAGTTAAAAAGTGTTATATGTCATTTAGATAGGGCTTTGTTTGGTATTTGATTTTTCTTTGTAATTGGAAAGGAGGGTGCCTAAGGATGCTACAAAAAAGGAAGGAAGAGATGGCAAAAGGAAGTGGTTGAGCAAGTCCCAATAAAAAATGTGCAAACAATTAGTTAATCCAAAAAGGGTATGTTGATAGGAATGGTGTCAAAATTGAAGAATTGTGACATTCTGCATCTTTTGAGAATGAATGATGAAGATTAGTGAATACACTTCAAGTTTTTAAGTCCTTAAGCATATTTCAAATGAATGACGTTTACATTAAACCAAATAAAAAAAATCTATGAGGATTTATTTTATTGGAATGATTGTGTGAAGCCCAAAATATACAGTATCTTGATAATGGGTCAAATGTGTTTACATGCTTGGAATAATTAAGAGCCGTGACTCTTATTTACTCTTGGAAGAGTGGTGATACATCATGGAGCTTTTCAATAATATTGTTACCATCATGTCTAATAGAGAAATTGAGTTTGATAAATACTTTTATACGGCACTTTGAAACCCTTTTGGCATTAAGCCTTCTTTTGTTTTTTTTCCGCATTTGCCTTTCACTTGTATAGTTATAATCAACCTTAAATCAAGGTTGTCAACTATAATTTAGATCTTAACTTTCTATGGTACAAAATAAGTATACTAAATAAGGCATTTTTTTGTTAGATTTAAGTCTGACCAGAGTAATATTCTACGACAAGCAATTCATTTATTTTCAAACCAATCAATTTACTGTCTATTATTTTATTAACTAATCATTTATATTGGAATGCATGAAGACTTAAGTGTTTTGGCAATTCTTCAGGGAATACAATCCAGTACCCGACCAATGTTTTTTTATAGTCTAATGTACATCCTAGAAACGGGCAAATTTCGACATAAACTGAACCAAATCGCAAAACCGAATTGGACCAACCACTTTGCTCAATATATCTAGTAGGTTGGATGTTTTTGCTTTGTTTAACTTCTTTTATTAGTTGATAAGATAGTTTATATCTCATACAATAATATGTTACTTTCCCTAACAAAATTTTTGCAGTTGTTTTTGTTCCTTGGAGGAACTATCTTACCACTAATGATAGTTTTGCACAACCTGGTTCCTCACATGAAACTATTATTGCTCATTACAGTTAAGTTATTTTTTGCTTGCTGAAGTGAGACATCTTAAAAGTTTATGTGAATCTCACAGTTTTTATATTTGTCCTTTTTTAGTTCTATTTATTCCTTGTCAAAAAAAAAAAAAGGAGTAAGAGTTTCAAGAAAAATTATGAAAATTTTCCTCTATTTAATTAAATTTTTTTTTTGTGGTTAAATTAGGATTCAACCTTTTTATTTAATTACTAAAATCCGTTGCCTTTAAGTCAAAAATTGACTTCTACTCGTTAGAGTTAAGTTCTTTTTAACTAAATTAGGGAAATAATATCGGCTAATGTTTGTTTGGGCTACCTAAAGGTGAACACTTTTGGCCAATGTTTGCTTCTCCTTTTCTACTCACCTTATTTTAATAATGGACTGATATTGTACAAGTTTTGTTAAGAAAACTGGCCAATTTCTATGGCTTGCTTTGCTCGGATGTTTGCCTTTACTCATGTGCCTCTTGGCTTTCCCGTCCTCCTACCTTTGCGTTTGGGCTATAAGGTTTACAATTTTAATTAATTATTTTTACATTTAGGCAACTAAATCAAATTACATAGAACCAAGAACTTCAATTGCATTAGATTTTTTTTTAAAAAAAAAAGCGTTGAAAGAAAGTTCGAGTCTCCTTTTTACGTCCATAACATGGTAAAAGTATCTCCAAAAACTTTGATGTTCTTTCTTAAATAAGATAAATACACATGAGCTTTGGCTTAATTTCAAGCAAAGAATGATTATGCATTTTTCATCAATCACATCCTTAAAATTGTTTTCAAATCATCATTTTCACCCTTCAAATTATATTTTCAGAAGCATGATTAATAAAAAACAAACAACTTTAAAGATGTAATTGATAAAAAACATATAATCGTTATGTGTTTGAAATTAAGCCAAAATTTGAAGTGTTTATTGACAATTGTTCTCACTTGTAAGTTTAAGTTTTCGGGTTACTCTAGACGGTAAGAACTCACTTGATCCAAAAACAAGTGATTATGTTAGAACTTGACTATTGACTCCTATAAGTTTTAAGTTTCTTAGTTTCTCAATAATGATATCAAACTCGAGTTGATGAAGTGATCTTGTGTTTAAATATATCCTTATGTTAAGATTCAATATTCTGGTAAGTTATTGCTATATTATTACTACAAAGGATAATATATTTTTCTTATTGAATTGCAAATGTTAGAATTGATTGTCCTCTCAAACATATATATATATATATATATATATATATATATATGTGTGTGTGTGTGTGTGTGTGTGTGTGTGTGTGTGTGTGTGTGGTGTGTGTGTGTGTGTGTGTGTGTGTGTGTGTGTGTGTGTGTGTGTGTGTGTGTGTGTGATCGTAGCAAAAAGGAAATCCCAAGATCATATTAGTCATCCAGATAGTAAAAGACATATATCTCAAACCATCCGATGCTAATGTGGAAGACTAAATTTCAAATTCAATTTATACATGCATTACCTAACACCAAGTCGTGATCGAATACTAGAAGGGAAAAAAAAAAATCCTAAAATGTTTGAAGATTTAAGGCTATATTATGGAAGTCTAAACAATATAGTTAATATGATTTGTCAGCTATCCAAAACTTGAGCAATTAAAAAAAATAATTAATGAAAGATAGAATTGAGAAAATTCAATGTTTATATATTAAAACTTAAGCTAAAGCAACTAACCTATTTAGCCAAATAATGGAATATTTATTATGAAAAGAAGGAAAAAATATTATAAAAAATACGAAAATGAAAGTACAAAAAGAAGCCAATCTTTCATAACTTAAGGATTTGACGGTGAAAAATAATATATATGATTATTGTTAACATAAAAAAGATGTCCCAACATTTTAAATTCATAGAACATTTGGTAGTCATATAATTGTTCAAAGGAAGAAAACTAATATATAAAAACGTATTATTAAAAACACAAAGAATTATAAAAGTTAGCAAAATAGTTAAGCGAGCAAAGTCCCCGATCCACTCTTATTAGTCGTTCTATCCTAGTTGCTCTCTTAAATTGGTCCAATGTTTTACGTATATGATATCTACATCTCGTATTATGGCTTCTCAATATTGCATAGCTTATAGTTGAAACAATTTTATTTGTATATATTTTTAGACCTAATAATACTATGCTTATAATTTTTTTATATAAATTGATATATCATAATCTAATTTATAAGTTAGATACAAAGTTTGCATGTGCCAAAAACAAATAAAATTAGTTAATATCAGATTATATAACATTACGTATGAGTTAGATTAAAAAATTCATAGATATAAAATTACTGTTTTGGATTATAGAATATTTTATAATTATTAATTTTTATTTATTCATTTATATGGACTGTCAAAATTCATAACAGAAACTATCCAAAATCTTGTTGCTTCTATCATCAATGTTTCATCCGTTCAAAATCTTGTTACTCTCGAACTCTCTTCCAACTTCCATCATTGAAGTGCAAAATCATTGAATCTTAACCTTTAGAAATAATACTTTGCTTTCACCATTAAAGATAACTATCCAAATTAGCCTCCAAATCCAGAAAATAATGATTTCTACCTTAAAAAAAGTCAAGCCCATAATCTGAAATTTGTCTGTTTCATATTCTATAAGTTCTAAATCAAGAAAAAATGTTCTCATCCTATATATATTATTTCATTCAAGGGTTTGCATGCCTTTCCAAAGTCTCCAAACAAGCTCCCACCAGAAAGCTCGCATAGTCGCATGATTCATGACAAATCTTCCAACATGCGCTTTATCTCAATCTATCTGTTTTTGCTAGTATTAACTTCCTCTACCACAATCACCATTCTTGCCTAAATGTAGAACATTTCCTTTTTCTTTTTTTGGTGTGATATCACCTAATACTACAAAGAATATCTAATTTCCGACGCGAGAAAAGTAGTGAAAAAATGCCCGCCTTTACAAGCCGTAAAGATATCAAAGCAATAAAGAAAGACCACAGACCAAAAACAAACAGAAGCTTTTAGTTGACGAAGACTAAATTTTGGGTGCCAAAAGAATTCTTTAAAGCTTTCAAGATTCCAAAATTGACATAAACAAGAGAATAACAATAATACACGGGGTACACGGGGAAACTCTCAGCTGAAGCCTAGAAGTTAAACTTATCCAGCAGTGATAAAAGGAGATATTCTTATCCACACATGTTAAGCAATGAGTAACTTCAAAGCGGTTAAATTTGCATCTCAGAATGAGTAAAGTTTAGACGGTGAAGAACCGAGTAAATTCATAAACGGATTCGATAGAAAATTAACAAGAGAGGCCGAGTGAAGGATCGGAGAGAATGAACTCGCAGAAAGCCAAAACGATAGAGAAACCGAGTAAGACACGGGTTGGAGCTTAATTGTGGAAACGGAAAAGCACGTGAGCAGATGTGTTTGGCCGCGCACAAGCGAAATGAGTTAGTAGAAAAGAAGCACGCAACAAGCTACGATCACATGCAGCACACAGTAACAAGAGTCAAAAGGACATTTATAGACAACAAACTAAACACCGTGACGCAATAAAGAAACCGAATAAGCACCTTTAGAAAAGTCTTAAAAGTTTCAACCGTACGCAATTAACTAGTAAATAAAATATTTAAAACAAAACAAAACAAAACAAAACAAAATAAAATAAAATAAAATAAAATAAAATAAACACCAGTAGGATCGTTCACACAAAGATCAACATAATACATAAAACACGGGAACAATTAACCAAAAAAAAGTTAATTAAAAAAAACTAGGTTTGTACGACCACGAGATTCGATAAAGATCAGTCAGAGTTGGAACGGGGAGGAAGAGGCGTACCTGTCGGTGCTACAGAATTCGTAGAGCTTGCCGCGGCTGGAGAAGACAATGAGACCGACGTCGACGTCGCAGAGGACGGAGAGTTCACGAGCTTTCTTGATTAATCCGCTTCGGCGTTTGGAGAAAGTAACTTGACGGCTGCTCTTGTTTTCGATTCGCTTCAGTTGTACTTTTTTGCGGCCCATTTCCGTTCAGTTCAACCCTAATACGGAATCCAAAGGAGCTCTCTAAAGTGTGATATTGGGATTTTTTGTCTGGATTGGTCTTTAAGAAACATAGCAGTAGGTAATAGTATTGTGTAAAGTCCGTCAATCTAGAATCAGATGCCGAAACGAGTGCTCTGTGACACGTGGTTTTTGGGCATGCCTGTTCATTTCGTGGCGGCTGCTTTTTAGGAGACATTTAATTTCTTTTTTTTTCTCAGCTTCTTCAATTTTTCTAATGTAAATAACAGTTGTTATTGTAAAAATCCATATCTCTTCCCCCCTCAAATTTACTACAATATAAATCTTATCGTTTATCTACGAAGAGTTGTCGCGTCTTCTCAATAATTGAGTTAAAAATTAACGGAAATTAGGAATTTTTATTATTTAAAAAAATTTTAAAATTTAGAGTAAAAGGTCAAGCCCCATAAAACATCTGTTGTAAAGACAAAAAGAAAAGAAAAGAAAATATGTGCTGATTAATGGCAAGCAAAATCATCCAGATCATGTCAGTCACACCCTTACCAAGATAGAGATGGTGATATGAAAATGCATTTAATTAATGTTTGCTTTGTAGCACCGATGAGGATTATAGGGTCGAAAGCGTAAATGACAAGGTTGTGCCCTCTTCCTTTGTTGTCTTGTATGTCGCCACGTGATTATCATCGTCATCATGTTTATTATTATTTTTTAATTTTCTCTTTACTGGGTGACAGGCAGTCGGTTTCGGATTAAGATCTTGTTGCGCCACAAGAAGAAACGTAATACATTACCAAATCAGGTAAACTTTGGAAGTATTACGCGTGTAGTTCACGCGTTGAAATATGCAATGACACTGAGACAGCTCCTGGGTCATGCCAATGCTGTCAGTCATTAGTGGAATCATTTTCTTTTCTGTTTCTTAGCTCCAGCATGGCACGCTTTTATGAATTTTGTTTCAGAAAAGCATTTTTATTTTGCATTAATCCTTTTAATTGGCGTCATTCTACTTATCCGTACATATGATATATATATACGTATATTTTTATAAAATTTATATAAAAATTATAAATAAATATATAAAAATTATAAATAAATTTTTAAGAATATTTTCAACTTATTTTATTTCTTCATCTTTAAATATAGATAATTGGTATTGAATCACGTTAAATATTGTATCTTTGTGTATGTGTTTGTATGTATGATTTATTTATGATGTCTTGATGTAAATGTGAATTTTTTTTTAATGTTTTACTAATTTTGATGATAAACATACCTCTACATAATTTCTTAAACATTAAATTTACTATAACGTTTTCCTTTTATACGGGATCCACAAAATTTCTCAAAGTTTATGTATAATTAATTAATTTTTCTTCATTCGTCGAATTTTTATTGCATATTATAGTCAGTAATGTTCTATATTACAGTAGATATATAAAGTTTGTATACAAAATTGATGTAGCAAGACTAATTCAATGTCACAAATCATCAGATACATTGATAATTTATATTAATCATTTCATTTACTTAGTGTTATCTTGACTATGTATGCAAATTATATATACAAACTTTATAACTGTTGCATTATTGATATATAATACGTAAAACTGGGGGACAACTATAATAAGTTGGTTGGACTGGTACGTCGAGTATTGTAACTTGAAATGTAGTGGTACTATAGCATAGGCATCTGGATGATCAACACTTGGCAGCAATTTGGCGGTAAAGACAAGAAAGGAGGAAAGTCTACAGCCGATTTCATCAACTGATTATGTTCTCGCCCAGGGACAACAATAGTCCTGCCAAAAGAATTCTAATGATTTAATAAAAAATATGAGAAAAAGTGAAAAAATAGACACAATTAGGGACCCTTGATGAATTTGGACGCATCCTGAAAAATTTTCATGCCATAGACACTTTTTTGACAAAAAGACTGAATCACCCTTATCCTTATATAATTGAATTTAGAAAAAAAAAAAGAAGTAAACGAAACAAAGAAACCAGTCACTCCTTCATACACATCACTGTCCGAAACAATCTTCAACAACTGAAGCTGAGCAACAAGGTAAGAAAAACTTTCGTTATTCTCTCTCTAAATAGCTTGAAAATTTCAGTAGGTTGTAATGTATTGGTTACTTATTGTTTCAATAACTGTCAACTGCATGATGTAGCTTAAAATAGGAGATATGTATGTGAACTAAGGTTAGAGATAGCGCGATTTTTGTCAACATTTGCTGAAAATTAGAATTTGTTGTGAGAAAATCTGGTATCGTAGTCGACGGGGATGAAGAAGAGATTTGTAGAGCTACATTGAGTGTTAAGGGGTTGTGTCGGATAGACACTCAACATGTCGGATGGTCATGTCGAGTGTCTAAGGGTTGTGTCGAGTCTAGGATCGAGTGTCGTGATAGTGCGTTGAGTGGAGTGCCGAACGTGATGAGTGTTAGATGTAAATTTCGTCGAGTTCGTGTGTCGAGTTTGTGTGTCGAGTATATGTGTGTCGCGTTAGTCGAGTGTCAATCGTCGTGTGTCGCGTGTCGAGTGGTTTCGAGCGTCGAGTTTCGAGTTTTTCCGTCGAGTTTCGTCGAGCATTTGGGCAGAAATGTCGCTTTTGTGTCTTTTTGTAAGCAATTTTGTAATGATTTTTTGTCCGCAGACTTATATGATATGTCTCTATCATGCAGGATATGGAAACTTTACGCATACTTGTTCTATACAATGGTTCTCGGACTATGCAAGAGAATGGTGATTATTTATATACAGTGGAGGGTGAAGCCATTGATAATTCGTAGGTCTGCTATCTATAATGAGTTGGTTGACTATATTAGTACTGAAATAGGTTGGGATCTTCGTAAGCATAACATAAGTTTAGAGTTTCAATTTTCTTTTAAGGGTCTTCTGCCAATGCCAACTCCTATTGAGACTGACAACGATGTTTGTTTCTTTATACAATATTGTTTGGAGGACCAATAGTCATATACACCATTAATTATCAAAGTTGAAAATAGGGAGAAGCGAAGACAGGGGTCAGGATCTAATGCAGTACGTCGATGACAAAGATCTTCTCATCCCTCTATGTTTCGCTCAGCAAGTGGAAGCAACCAATTAAGTGAGTCTACTCTTGTTTGTGCACAACCACAATTAAATGATGACGTTGGCATTGAGTTTGAGCAGTATTCAGGGCATGCAGGGCATGAGTCAGATGGGATCTTAGTTGAAAATGAAGAAAGGGTGCCCCCGTCGATGCCATCGAGATTGGTACGTCATCTTGATAGCATTAGAGAGTTTGAGAGTTTAGGTAATATTGATGTTAGTAATGCTAGTGATGATGTTAGTGACGACGACGGTGGTGATGAAGATTACGAAGATAATGATGATGGTAGTGATGATGTTACTGAGCATGTTGACGATGATAATGATGATTGCACTATTCGTACTGAGAATGATGTTGAGGGTTTGGATGATTTTATTGTTGATGGCTAGGACGTAGACCGTTCACATTTTGATAATGATGAACAGACGAAGATCTTGAATGATGTGAACCAGGATGTGCCATTTACCGTTCCTTCTCTAATTCGCTCCGCACCTAATCCTCCAGTATACGAACATGAGCAACATCCGGTGTCGAATAATGAGCCGAGGGTGGATGCAAATCGTAGACACGAAAAAGCTAATTTGGAGTGTGAGAATGACAGTTGTCAGGCTAACACATTCAGGTGGATGCCGCCTATTGTGCATTTATCATCCATAGATGGCGATGATGCTTCCTCGTTTGTAGTTGCGGGATTGAGATTGGGGTTGGACAGATGTTTATAGCGAAACAGAGCTTCGTGAGAAGTTTTCGAATTTGGCACTAAGACGAAAATTTCAATTCGAGATGAGGAACTCCAATGCAACAAGGTTTGACGTTGTCTGCCATGCTGAATCTTGTAAATGACATTTAAGTGCCACAAAGGTAGCCGATTCACATTTCTTCCAAGTGAAAAAGTATAAGAACTATCACACATGCTCCACAGCCGGACTATACCCAAATCACAAACAGGCAACTGCACATGTCATTGGCAAACATATGAAGAGCAAATTCATTGAGGCATCAAGAATATATCATCCAAAGGATATTATGTCTGATGTTCAGGAGTCATTGGATGTTAATATCACATACAACAAGGCCTGGCGGGCAAACGAGGCAGTTTGCAAGAACTTCACGAATTTTATGAGGAATCATTCACACTACTCCTTCAGTACATGTACATGATTGAGAAAGCAAACTCGAGGACCAAAACTTCCTTAGAAACCGATGACAATAACCATTTTAGATACTTTTTCTTCAGTATGGGGGCCTCTATTGCTGGATTTGCATCATCAATTAGGCCAGTTATCGTAGTTGATGGTTCTTTTTTGAAAGGGAAATATAGAGGTACAATGTTTTTGGCTTCTTATATGGATGAAAAGAAGCAAATATACCGCTTGGCATTTAAAGTTGGGCATTCTGAAAATGATGACTCCTGGACCTGGTTTATGAAACAGTTGTGTGATCATGTTGTACAAAATATCCGCGATCTTTGTTTTCATTTCTGACCATCATTGGAGCATTGAACGAGTTATTATAGTAGTTTTCCCTCATGCACTGCATGGATTGTGCACTCATCATCTGAAGGGCAACTTTAAGGCAACTTTCAAGGACAAGACTTTGTTGGAAATATACCACCTAGCTGCAAGGACATATCACTGTACGGATTTCAATTATCATATGCGGCAAATTGAATCGTATATACCAGCAGCAGCAGCTTATCTCCGAGAGATTGGAGTTGAGAAATGGGTACGTTCACAGTTTCATGGTTTACGGTATAACATCATGACAACAAATATAGCTGAGTCGATGAATAGCTCTTTGCGACACCATCGATTCCTCCTGGTGACATTGTTAGCAGATTATTATCGGGCCAACTTACAGCAATGGTTCTATGAGTGTCGACAATTATTTGCTAACTCGGAATTACATCTCTCGCTGTGGGCTAACAAGTTGACGGAGGAGCGTTTAAAGGAGAGAGAATGTATGAGGGTTAGTGGTAACTCTCTTACAATATATGAGGTTAGAGGCAACGACTGTGTTAGCATCGTTGACATGCACGCTCGTACATACACTTACCGGGTGTTTGATCTTGACTAGCTTTCATGTGCACATGTATTAGCTATTTGTAAACATATGAATCTACTGACGTGCCACGATTATTGTGCCCATTGGTATACGACTGAAACATTACTACATGCATATGCTTTGCTAGTTGTTCCTGTTGGAGTTAGTGAGGATTGGATGGTTCTTGAGGAGGTTCGCAGCAGAGTGGTTTTACCATCAATCATGAAGAGATCAGCCGGTCGTCCTCAGAGGAATCGAATTCCTTCTGTCGGTGAGTCTAGCTCGTTTTGAACTTGCGACCATTGTGGAAGTTCCGGACACAATCGTCAAACTTGCCGAAACCCAGTTCCACTTCATGACCAGGGATGATGTCTACCAAATGTATGCAAGGGGTTTTTTTGTCAATGTTACATTCCATAATCAACCACCACAAAAATATGAGGTAATTTAAATTTAATAAATTTTAGCTTCAGTTCACTTCTTTGAACGAGATGTGCTGGCCTGACCATATTTATCTCTAATCGTTTATTTTATTTCATACACATTTTAAGGGTAATTATGTTGGTAATTATATTGTGGCAGTTTCTAATCTTAATCGTAAGGACTATTTTAAAAAAAAAATACAGAAGCGACATCTCTATGATACTATTCAAAAATGTGTAAATATCCACAAAACTGTGTAACTATACAAAATTATACACGACACAAAATATATCACAGTTTCATGGCCACAACTTGGGTAGGTCCTGTGCCGGTCGAGACTCCCTCCTCTACCTATCGAAGAACGCGATACGTTCAAAGCTGTACCGCCATTCTCTGTCGTTGGATATCCTCCATGAATGCCTTAATGACTGCCAATGGAACGACCCCCACTAGGAACTCAATGTACCTCAAACAGTACGCACTGCATGCTTCTCCCCCCAGCCTCCTGCTGTGGCACCTGTGATGAATCCTCGATGCGCTCAATTTCGAATGGGGTTACGGGGTAGTCAAGACGACCATAAACAGCCATTGACAACATACTGGGTATCAACTCTACCAGGCACCGGACTGTATGTCTAATTGTGTGGGTGAAATTGTTTGCTATAGCTGAGTCATATATGACTACGACACGACGACTCAAATCCACCTCGGCTGCCACCCAGTGCTCGCCTCCGATGTTAACAGGGACATAGAGCTGAAAATGAAATTGAGAATATAAAAATCATTGACAATATTTCAATTAAAACAACACGTACTAACACATTAAATATTGATGTACTCACCCTATCCACATCGAATCATGGTCGACCCGTGATAAGCAACTGCCCCATGACATACTGGACCATGTTATCCTCGTCCATCTAGTCAATCTCGTCCAGTCTGTCCGAGTATCGTTCCCATATTGACTTCACTTTTAATTGCAATTTCGTGAGTACGGTTAGCACATTGAAGGAAGCAGAAATTAACCTACAACGAAATCACATGTTTAGCAAATACCTACCCAGAAAGTGGTGTCTAGGAAAGCACACCTCTGAACACCAAATGCTCCTATCTCGCCAGCTCTGCGACGTAACACCCATATGTATCTATCCATGTGCTGTATATAGTAATAGTACTCATTAAATAATGCAATTGTATATCGAAATACTGGAGGAGATGACAAGGAAGGAAACAAACCTCAGATGCTAGCCATGATGATTCATCATCATTGTCGTGAAGAACTCACGATTAGTGGAGCAGACGCTAAAATCAATAGAACCTTGCCCTCCCTTCCATTCCTCGAAGCTAACCTTATCAGCAGCTGGTATAGGGGCAAATGGGTTAAATAGTTGGACCTACTTCGACGGCTCCGTACAATGTCTGCATCCTGTGTCGCGGTCTCGCCACGATGTACAGTGGGCTCCTCGGGGGGCTGAATCTACGGTTTCTTTGCAAGCTCAACAACCAGAGCATTCGACTGTACATGCTACTCGTCAGAGGCTTTCTGCTGCGGCTCAACCCTTGCCCTCTTTCTACCCAGTGGACTGATAAAGGGGCTTCGTTTATGCTTACTCGGGAATCACCGACGAAGGAGCGAAATGGAGACAGTGGGAGGAGGATCGGCGGGGCGAACACTCGTGTCCATGAATTTAGGTTTTGTTGGCTCCTGACCTTCACTATCATTTCTCGAACCTCCATCCGATTCCTGACCTTCACTGTCATCGCCGGAACCTCCATCCGATTCCTGTATTAAAGCAAACCATAATGTTAGGTTAAGTGGGGTGACATCATGGAAAGCACTAAATCCGTGTACTAACTCGTGCAACATACTATGTCAGCATATCCAAAATTGCCACCTAGTAGAACAACAGCATTACGCAGATGAACTATCTCCCCCTGCATTTCCTTATTCTCCCTTTGTAACATTAGCGTCTCCCTATGTAACAGTGTCATCTGCTCTTGGAGTCCTGCAAGCTTACGCAAAACTATACTCTCGAACCCATCATGGACTGGTTGCACCTGTATAGCATTATTCACGATCAGCATGAGAAACCAACCAACCAAAAATGTAAACGGATAAGTATACGAATCCAAATTCTCAATACTTACATTCGAGCTTGAAGGGATATCGTGTACAAGGGGGAACCGTCACGGTAGGTGGTTGGGTGACCCGATAGAGGAATCGAATCGACTCTAGGACCATAGTTGTCAAACCTGGTAGGCGCAGGACTGTTGGGGGAAAAGGCTCTGTCCATGTCTACCCCTATATCAGGACTATCGACGGGACTATGTCCAGGGGTAAGAGTTCCAAAAGGATCCTCATGACTGTGTGCTAGACGTACAGGGGGGAAACAAGCGACAGAGACTGTACACGTTCACTCACGGGACTGGATGTGGCTCCGACTGGCCCCACCTCAGGTATAATAGGGGAACTCTGACCAGCAAGAGGTGGAGCACCTGTAGGACCGGCTGTGTCTCTGGCTAGCCCCATATCAGGTCGATAGGGGAACTTTGACCAACAGGAGGTGGAGCTGATGGATGCTCTATCGGAAGTGGCTCAATCCTCTCATCGGGTATTAAAAGAGCATCCACAGATGTCGCCCAGGCTACATGTGCACCTATCCAGATGCCAACTACTTGATTGAGCCTATGATATCACTCTGTCCTCCGCTCTACATCAGATGGCTCCAAAACGACGAATGGATAAGCCTGCGTCAACAAATAATCCATCAAATTAAACAATGATTCGATAAAATTAAACAGTGAGTCGTTGTGACTGAACACAAGAAAAGTTCATTAGCCAGGGGAACCTTACATACCTGCCTCCTAACCAACAGGACATCACGTTTGACAATGTCCTTTAACGGAGTCTTCTTTGTCTCCCACTTCAACAAGTGCGGTATCCTCCCCTCTAAGTCCTTACCCACTCACCTATATATCTCGCCAATGTACGACACGACCTCGTACAATCAAACCTTAATAATATAAGGGTTATTTAGTGACACCATGTATTTAAATTTGTGCGCCAAAGAAAGTAAAAAACATGTCAACACACTTGTTTTGCAGTATGTACCTGAATAGCGTAGTGGCACCCTTCTAAGTTATATCTCTCTACCTGGCCTGTCTTTGCTTCGGCTCGCTTCTTGTACTTTTCTAACCTCCCGACCAAAGCGTTTTTCATTCCTTTAAGTGTCTTATCAAAGACACCGATCCCCATGGATAATTGTTAAAATCATCTAGCATGTTGACAAAATTCAACCACATACGAGAGATAATTTGGCGTCGATCTCGTACCATGAAAAAATGCTCT
The DNA here is from genome assembly GCA_013180625.2 of Boswellia sacra. NCBI lineage: Eukaryota > Viridiplantae > Streptophyta > Magnoliopsida > Sapindales > Burseraceae > Boswellia > Boswellia sacra. The sequence continues at coordinate 47,158 of SNVD02004825.1, read as the reverse complement.
AGCACGTATTAAAATGCCAGCTTCACAACATCCTCGTCTGGCATAGCTGAGACATTCAATTTGAGAAGTCTCGCATAAAATTCCTTGAGCTCCATGTACTCGCCATCGAAGTAAGTATCCAACAAAGGGCATAGATTCAAGACAATCGGTATTGGTGGCACGGTAGAAGCAAAGGTCAATCCGGTAACCAAACCAAACTCGTGGGCAAAAAAAGAATCAGTCTTCTTGCAAAGAAGGAAAAAAAATTATAAGATGCTAATAATGGTAACAAAAAAACAACTATAAATACCAGATGCTCAAAAAAGAAATTTTATTTTTTAACTGCATTGTAGTTCAAAACCATTGTTTTATCTTCAATAAGGAACCACATCTCTTCATCGTAGCCCACTGTGTTACCCTCCTATAGAAGCACATTGTGCACCAACTGAGATGGAAAGGACAGCACCCGAATGTCTAGAAGAAACCCAAAACATGTATTACAAAACATGTCTTGTTGCCTCACACTCAAATGCTCGAGAATCCATTGTATACAGTCCAAACTTGCCAAGTTTGTGATCACTGCATAGTAGTGCTTATCATACGGTGTCTTCAGGCTGAAGGACAGTCCAAATTCACTTGCCATTTGCTTCAACCTGTGAAAACAAAATCCGTTATAGTTATATATGATGCAAAAGGGTTAAAAAACAAGGCTAAAACAAGCAAACTGTCTAAACGCTTGATACACTCGAGACAACTCGACAAAACTATCGGATCCTTTAAACTCTTCGGATGATGTATCCGACACCCGAATCTAACACTCGACAAAATTGTTTTCACTTTCATCGGAATCGTCGAGTGTCGGATGAAAGTGTAAACAATTTTGTCGAGTGTCAGATACATCATCGAAGAGTTTTGATATGTGTTGGGTAACCGACACTCGACATGTAGGATGAAAGTGAAACCATTTTGTCGAGTGTCGGATGAAGAATCCGACACTGTAAACTCTTCGGATTTTGCATTCGACACATGACAAAATTGTTTTCACTTTCATTGGAGGAGTCAAGTGCCGGATGAAAGTGAAAACAATTTTGTCAAATGTCGGATACATCATCGAAGAGTTTTGAGATGTGTCAGATAGACGACAATCGACATGTCGGATGAAAGTGTAAACCATTTTGTCGAGTGTGGGATGAAGAATCCGACATTATAAACTCTTCAGATTTTGCATTCGACACACGACAAAATTGTTCATCCGACACTCGACATGTCAGATGAAAGTGAAAACAATTTTGTCGAGAGTCAGATTCGAGTGTCGGATACATCATCGAAGAGAGATATTACAGTGTTGTATTCTTCATCCGACACTCGAGATGTGTCAAATAGCCAGCACTCGACATGTCGGATGAAAGTGAAATCAATTTTGTCGAGTGTCAAATGCAAAATCTAACACTGTAAACTCTTCGGATGATGTATTCGACACTCGACAAAATTGTTTTCACTTTCATCCGATGGTCGAGTGTCGAATATCCGACACATCTCGACATATTAGACACTCATCATCATCTACCTCGCGACAAAACTAGTCGGTTTTCACAGTTTTCAAACACATAAAACCACAAAAATCATATAATAACACTAGATTTATCCCTAAAAACACAGAATAAGTTCACAAATCCGACGGAAACTCAAATCCCTAATTAAGATTCCCAAAACTAAATCAAATCTAACGAAACAGAAAATAACCAAATAAATTACTAAAACTATGAAAAAACCGACAAATAAACGTACCTCAGTGTCGATGGATGCTTCTGTCTGCATCGTCTTGCTTCTATCCTTAGTCGATGATAGTGTCGGTTTACATTTCGAGCAGTGTCAAGGGGTTTCGGTAATTTTTGTGTGAAGAGGAAAATAAGGTTTAGGGAAAAAATTGAAAATATAAGGGTATTGGAGTCTTTTTGTCAAGAAAGTATCTATGGCATGAAAATTTTTCAGGATACGTCCAAATTTCATCAAAGGTCCCTAATTGTGTCCATTTTTTCAATTTTCCCAAAAATATACCTGTTCATGTTTGCAAAAATAGAAATTAGCAATATAGTGTAAAATTTGTAAGCGAGAAATAAAAGTTGTAAAAAATGTGCAAAACTCGTAAGTATGGAATAAAAAGGCATAAAATTATACATTTGGTGAAGCTCTAAGAAGGGTGTAAGAGCGGTAGATTTGGGGTTGAAAGTTGTAAACGGTCTCGAAAAAGTAGTAAATACACATTCGCCAAGAGTGTATTGTATTCATATAGTGTAGTAGTTGTAAATTAGGAATAAAAGTTGTAAAGAAATGTGTACAAGTCGTAAACCTAGAGTTAAAAGTCTTGAACCAAAAATTGATGAAGTCATAAAGAAGGAAGAAGGGTGTAAAAGAGGTAAATTTTGGTGTAATAGTTGTAAATGACAGCAAAAAGTAGTACATGCATCATTCCTTCACTGCCACATAATATCCAAAACCAGATAGTATAAAAGATGTAAACAAGGAATAAAAGTAGTAAAGCAATCCGTAAATATCGTAATCCTGGAAAAAAAAAAGTTGTGAAGTAAGTTCATGTTTGCAAACATACATATTAGCAATACAGTGTAAAATTCGTAAGCAAGAAATAAAAGTTGTAAAACAATGTGCAAAACTTGTAAATATGGAATAAAAAGGTGTAAAGTTATTGACTCTGCACATTTGGTGAAGACATAAAAAAGGCTGTAAGAGCTGTAGATTTGGGGCTAAAAGTCGTAAACGATCTCGAAAAAGTAGTAAATACACATTCGCCAAGAGTGTATTGTATCCATCTAGTGTAGTAGTTGTAAACGAGGAATAAAAGTCGTAAGGAAATATGTACAAGTCTAAACCAAGAGTAAAAAGTCGTAAACAAGTTTACAGTTCAAGTCAAAACGAAAAAAATTGATAAAGTCATGAAGAAAGAAGAAGGGTGTTGTTTAAAAGAGGTAAATTTTGGTGTAACAGTCTTAAACAGCCAGAAAAAAGTAGTAAATACACTATTCCTTAAACGCCATAAAGTATAAAAGATGTAAACAAGGAATAAAAGTATTAAACCAATATGCAAATATCGTAATCTTGGAATAAAAAGTCGTAAAGTAAAAGGAAGTCAAATCCAAAATTTGAAAGAGTCGTAATGATTGGTGTAAAAGCGATAAATTTTTGTGTAAAGGTTGTAAATGGCTTGGAAAAAGTAGTAGATTCACTATTTATTTACCTTAACTAATTATTGCTATTTGCAGTTTAAATTATAAATGATGACCAGGATTGTTGATGTCAACGTGCATGTGCCACGTACATGATGAATTTTGTCCAACTTGTGATAAAACAAGAATATGATTTTGTTTCTTATTTTACTGTTTCTAGAATTATATTTTAGGAAGTATTTGATTTATAATAAATATCTCTTTAGATTAGGATATAGTATCTTGTATCCTAATTAGAATAGGAGAATATTTATTTGTCCTAATTCTTTTAGGAGTTTAATTATATTCCTTCCTATTTTATTTTCCCTAATCCTAATATGATTTTGATTAGATTTTTTACAGGATTTCTAGGAGATTTCGTTCAGGCAAATCACTATATATAGAAAGTTATTTCTACATAATGGAGTATGCTGATTATGTGGTGTGTTGTGTGAGTTCTTGTTTCGGCATTCCAACAATAAAGGAAGAGAGCTTCAACGCAAAGAAGAGTGTCTTTATTTATTTGTTTTATTGAGTCTTTGATACATGTATGAGAGATAGAAATCGTACATGAGAGGTTGATTAGGTTTGTGTGAGTTAGTAGACACTTGGGATAACTTACGGGTTAAGTGTTTATGTAATTCAAATGTCAGACATCGTGTGTTATGTATAACTTGACAGTGTGTTGTTAAGTTATCTGCGACAAAGAGTGGATAGTGTCACTAGACTTTAAGATCTTTGTGAAGATTTTACAAAGATTAGGTCAGTGTGTGAGGGTGAGTCAGCACTGTAAAAGGTCCTAAAGATTGTACAAACAAGAACTTATATAGTGAATTGCAGCTCTATAGCTATCCGTGGATGTAGGTTTTATAACCAAACCACGTAAAAATCCTCTTGTGCTGATTTACTTTATAGTTTACTATTATATTGCTTATAACTGCATACTTCCAAAACTCATAATTGGTATCAGAGCAGGTTCACTGACAGACAAGTGAAGAAAACGATTACCTTGATTAGGAAGGATGGAGTTTATTCGCAATGGAGGATCCGAAACACAACCACCTATTCTTGATGATAACAATTACTCTTATTGGAAGGTAAGAATGATGATGTATATCAAATCTCTTGATGACAGGGCATGGACTAGTGTGCTTAAAGGATGGAAATCGCCAACAAAGTTGAATGCTTTTGGTGATTCTGAAGCCAAATCGGAGGATGAATGGACTGATGAAGAATACCGACGTTTCAGCTGGAATTCAAAAGCTCTCAATGTAATATTTGCTGCAGTAGACTTAAACAATTTCGGACAGATTTCTAGATGCAAAGTGGCCAAAGAAGCATGAGACATACTTGAGGTAAAATATGAAGGTACAACATCTGTTAAAAGATCTAAATTGATGAGACTTAACTCTCAATTTGAAAATTTAATGATGCATGAAGATTAATCGATTTCTGAGTTTTACTCTAAGATATGTCATATCACAAATTCCGCATACATGTTTGGATCACTGATGCAGAAATTATTAGCAAAATAATTCGGTTTGTCCTAGATAAATTTCAACCTAAAATTTCAGCCATTGAGAAAATTAAAAACATTGATGAGATGAGGGTTGATGAACTGATAGGCATTCTCCAAAACTTTGAAATTAATTAGAGTACTAGGAAACAAAAAGGTAAAAGCATTGCATTGAATGTGAAAATCGAAAAATCTGATGATCAAAGTAGTGATGAGCTTGATGAAACTAATTCTAAACAGATTGCTTTTCTAACAAGAAATTATGTCAAGTTCATGAAAAGACATTTCAGGAAAAAGAATCAAGGAAAGCCATCAAATTCAAGTGATGAAAAATTTAGAAAGTTCAACAAGGAGAATGATAAGAAGAAGCTAAAACAACCTGAAAAGAAAGAATAGATTCAGTGTTATGAATGTTCTGGTTATAGTCATATTCAGTCTGAATAAGCTAATCTTAAGAAGAAGAACAAAGGACTGATAGCAACATAGAGTGATGAATCAAAATCGAAGTCAGAAGATTAAGAGTGCATGAGCAATTTTGTTACATTTACTACATCTGCAACGGATAAAGGGAAAGCTATTATGTTTGACATAACAGAAAATTACAGAACCAGTGTTGATCATTTTGATAAAGAAGATGGACCTGAATACTATGAAGAGTTACAAAAGACATATAACGCACTCTATGGTGAATGGCTGAATCAAATGGAAGAAATTAAAATCTTGAAGAAGAAGATTGAGGTGCTGGAATGTGAAAAATCCTATGCTGAAAATTTTATCTCAGAACTGGAGACTGTTTTGACAGACAAAATAGCACATATTGAGAAAATCACAACAGAACTGATTGAAAGCAAAAATTGTGTTGATCAACTCAAAATCGGAGCAGCCAAACTTGATCAGGTCTTACGTCTTGGAAGAGACAACTCCAAGAAATATGGATTGGGGTATACAGAAGGTAATGTTGCATCTTCATCAAAATCTATGTTTGTAAAAACTTCAACATCAGGTAAGAATTTTGAAATTAACTCTTTAAAGTCAAGCCCTAGTTCAAAGAGTAATGAGATATTTGTTTCTCCTTTGAATTCTTTCATATCCAGTCCTGAAAAGGTAAGGAAATTCATTCGTAATTGTTATTTTTGTGGTAAAAAGGGACATATTAGGCCTAGATGCTTTAAATTGTTGAATCTTTTGCATAAAAGATCAAAACAGTTCAGATTGTTACCAAAATCACAACTGTAGTGGGTTAAGAGAGATAAGACAATATGCCATGACTGGAAATAAACAGTTTTTAACAGATTTTAAAGCATGCAGGGATGATAATGTCACTTATGGAGATGGAGCAAAGAGTAAAATCATTGGTAAAGGCACTTTAAATGTCAAAGGCCTACTCAATTTTCAAAATGTCTTGCTGGTTGAAGGTTTGAAAGCTAATCTTATTAGTATTAGTCAAATTTGTGATGACAAATATATTGTTAATTCCACACAAAACAAATGCATGGTCTTAGATAATTTTGGTAAATGCATTCTCGAAGGAAATAGATCTTCGGATAATTGTTATTTGGTAAAGATTGCATTTCAAGCTAGGATTTTAGATTTAGAATTGTGGCATAAAAAATTAGGACACTTAAATTACAAAGACTTGGTTAAATTAACTAAGTTAGGCGCTATAAAAGGAGTTCCTAAACCTGATAAAAAAGTTAATGGAATTTGTGGACCATGTCGAATGAGAAAACAAATTAGAAGTTCACACAAGTCAGATCCACATCTTAGCACATCCAAAATACTTGATTTGCTTCACTTGGATCTTATGAGTCCTATACAAATTGAAAGCGTTACATGTAAGAGATACATATTTGTTTGTGTGGATGATTTTTCTAGATATACTTGGGTTGATTTCATTAAAGAAAAATCTGACACTTTTGAGGCTTTCAGGAATCTTTGTGTTAAGCTTGAAAATGAGTAAAATATGAACATTGGCAGGATTGTGAGGATAAGAAGTGATTATGGAAAGGAGTTTGAAAACGTTAGCTATGCTAACTTTTGCAAATATCATGGAGTTGATCATGAATTTTCAGCTTCTAAAACCCCTGAATAGAATGGCATTGTGGAAAGGAAGAATAGAACTCTTCAAGGGATGACTAGAGTGATGCTCAATAGAAAAAAGTTGACCAAGAGCCTATGGGCTGAAGCAATAACACTGCTCGTTATATTTCAAATAGAGTTTTTCTTAGACCTGGCACTAACCAGACACCTTATGAAATTTTGAAAGGTAGAAAAACCGAATTGAAATATTTTCATGTTTTTGGATGTAGGTGTTACATCTTAAATGAAAGAGAGCAGTTAGAAAAATTAGATCCGAGAAGTGATGAAGCAGTCTTTGTAGGATATGCACAAAACAGTAAAGCATTTCGAGTTTACAATCTGAGAACTGAGGCAGTCATACAACCTGCAAGTGTAGTATTTGATGATCTGGTCGATTATGCAAAGTACTCACAAGAGGAAAGCATAACCAGCTTCACAGATGATATAGAGAAGTCAGATTCAGATAGCAACAATAAAAAAGATTTTGTTATGAAAGAGGAAACAGCTGCTGTTACACCCGACATAATAGTAATATCTGACAACTCATATTTGAATAGAAATTTAATCAGGAATGAAGATAAAAAAAAAAAAGATCCACCCACATGGATTTAGAAGGCACATCCAACAAGTTCTATCATTAGAACACCAGATGGCATGATGAAGACTCAGAGTAAGGCAAGAAATCAAGTAAGATTTACATCTTATGTTTCTTTAGTTGAACCAAAAAATGTGAAAGAAGCCTTAAGAGAAGATGTGTGGATTCAAGCCATGCAAGATGAACTTAATCAGTTTAAAAGAAATGAAGTATGGGAATTAGTTCCTAGGCTAGAAAATGCAAATGTCATTGGAACTAAATGGATATTCAAAAATAAAACTGATGAAAGTGGACAAGTAGTAAGAAATAAGGCTAAGCTAGTTACACAAGGTTACACTCAAGTAGAAGGCATAGACTTTGATGAAACTTTGCACCAGTAGCTACACTTGAGTCAATCAAATTACTACTTGCAATTGCTTCTTTGCTTGATTTTAAGTTGTATCAAATGGATGTTAAAACAATATTTTTAAATGGCTATCTCAATGAAGAAGTTTTTGCTGAACAGCCTAAAGGTTTTGAATATCCTAAACATCCTGATTTTGTGTATAAATTACACAAAGCTTTGCATGGTTTGAAACAAGCTCCAAGAGCTTGGTATGAAAGGTTGACAAACTTTTTGATCAACAGAGGTTATAAGAGAGGCAGCAATGATGAGACTTTGTTTATCAAACATGCATGTAACTATTTTATTGTTGCACAAATATACGTGGATGACATTATATTCAGATCTGCTAACAAAAGCAAAACTAATGAGTTTGTTAAGTTGATGCAGGAAGAGTTTAAGATGAGCATGGTAGGAGAATTAAATTTCTTTCTTGGATTGCAAGTTAAGCAAATGAATGATGGGATATTCATATCTCAATCAAAATATGCAAAAAATCTTGAAAAGAAATTTAGGCTTGAGAAATCAAAACCAATGAAAACTCCTATCATACTAACCTTAAACTTTCAAAAGACAATACAGGAAAAGATGTTGATGCAAGTTTGAATAGAAGCATTATTAGTAGCCTGCTATACCTCGCAGTAAGTAGACCAGACTTGTGTTTTAGTGTCGAACTTTGTGCAAGATTTCAAGTAAATCCCAAAGAATCACATCTTGCAGCAGCTAAGAGAATCATCAGGTATGTTCATGGAACACATGATTATGGAATATGGTTTTCTAAAGATACAAATGATTATCTTGCAGGGTTTAGTGATACTGACTGGGTAGGAAATGCAGGTGATAGAAAAAGTACCTCAAGAGGATGTTTTTATCTTGGTACTAACTTAGTTTCTTAGCACAACAAAAAGCAGAATTCTATTTCCTTATCTACTACTGAAGCCAAATACATAGCAACAGGGAGTTGTTGCACACAACTATTATGGATGAAACAAATGTTGAGTGATTATGGTATTGAACAAAAGCCTATAACTGTGTTTTGTGATAATACTAGTGCTATAAATATTTCCAAAAATCCTGTTCAGCATTCTAGAACAAAACACATTGACATAAGATACCATTTTATAAGGGAACTAGTAGAGTCTAAGGTAATACACATTGAACACATCTCCACTAATAAACAATTGGATGACTTGTTCACTAAGGCATTAGATACAACAAGATTTGAAAATCTAAGAAAGGTCTTAGGCATCTGTCAGTTATCTGAATAAACACTGCTTACTGTTATGTTATTTGTATCTGTAATATCATACGTTTTCTTCTAATAAAGCATGTGTGAGCTGTGATATAGAAATTATGTGAATGATAAAATACTGATTTAAAAATAAAAAATACAGAGAGGGCTACCAGTATATGATGTGTGAAAGCCATCCATTGAAAGTAACTTCATTGTATCTAGGAAATATGGTGAGGTCACCCATTCAAATAGAAAAGGGCTACCTCTATACATGTGTGAAAGTTACTATATTTATTTAAAAAATTCACATTGAGACTAACTTTTGTGTGTGAAAGAAGCATGCTCAAGTTGATCACTCAATTGGATTAAGTGATAAAAATAATTAAAAGTAAGTAAAACAGCTCTGAAATATGCTTTCTTAAAGTGATTCATATAATGTCCAGATATTGTTGTTATGTTATTGTTAACTGTTTTCTGTTACGTTTTTCTTAACATACGATGCTCTTTGTGCTTATCTAGAATTTGATTTTCTTATGTGTCCATGTGTCAAAAATGCCATGTCAGCATTATTGAATTGAGGGGAAGAAGTTTCAGTGGCGGAATCCTAATTCTATTAGAATTCCTGATTCAAATGGGAATCAAATTTGAATTTTTGTCCATTAATGACAGTTATGAAACGGTTTTGGAAATGAAATTAATATTAAATTTTGTTAAAAAAAATTGTTTTAAATTCGGCCTTGTATATTACGAATAATTTTAGGGTTTCTCCTGTTCATACCATACTCCCACAATAGTTTCTCCACTATCCCTCGTACTGTTTCTCTTCTTCCTCTGAAAATTGTTACAGATCTAAAACCCTAACAATGGCGACGAACACAAAATCATCAAAATCCACCAGTTTATCTTTTCAGAGCGACTCCAGTTATGACAGGAGCAACAGCGTACCGTCCTCTCCAACGCAACAAGCACATGCAGAGGTCGCTGTTGATCCTGCCCTGAGTGAGGATGAACAAGTTCCAGTAAAGAGGATGAAAGACAAAGTAAAGCCAAAGTATAATAAGTTTCTCACAGTCGGCATCGAGCAGAAGTTTGAGAAGTATACTTCACAGAGGAAGCTACAGATGGAAAGGCCTGTGAAACTCACTAGGGGTCTTCACAGGTCGGGTCGGATCGGGTTTTTCCATACCCGATCACAACCCGATACTGTTGAAACCCGATTATTTTAACCCGATTCGGGTTACTATTCAATACCGACCTGACAAAAACCCGATCAACCCGATCGGGTCGGATCAGGTCAGATAGGGTTTAATTTAATTAGGCCAAATATCCAAACTCGATTTGCAACCCGACACTGTTCAAATCAGATTATTTTAACTCGATTCGGGTCACTATTTAATACCGACCTGAAAAAACCTGACCAACCCGATCGGGTCGGGTTGGATCGGGTCGAGGATTTTTGAACACCTCTAAAACTCACAGAATTTACCACCTATAGCCTGAGTGAGATGCTTGAGTCTATATACTGGACTCGAACGATATCAAATTTTCTACCCACTGTGAAATCATTAATTTAAGAATTCTATGCAAATATCTCAACTGCCATTGATGATCCGAAAAGTTTTCATTATCAGAAAGTTTATTACAAAGGAAAGTTTGTGAAATTCTCTTCGAATGTCATAAAAACTTTTTTGGATATTCCTATAGGCAGTTTGCATTCTTTAGATGAGGAATTTAACATGGCTGAAGTGATTCAAGAATTGACTGGTAGAACAGACATTGAATGAAAACCAAGAGATGGTACAGACTAGCAATACCTTAGGAAGAACTATCGAGTGATGCATAAGATAGCTCAGTTCAATTGGCTTCCCTCTTCCCATCAAAATCAAGTTAGGGAAGACAGAGTGAAATTTTTATATTGTTTAGGCACCAATCAGCCAATTAACTTTGGCTTGATAGCTTATAGATCAATTGTTTAGATTGGTTTATATCACTCTGATTATTATTTGCTTGTGTTTCCATGCTTAATTCAAGGGATTCTTGCGCAGAATAGAATCCCTATAAGTCCCAAGGAACAGACAAAAATTCTGTCTAAATCCATCACCAAAGGTTTTCTTTAACGATTGCATGATAAGTCTAACTTGTCTATACCCGAACCAAAGCATCAAAGAGTAAGGAAAAATCAAATGAAAAATACAGAAAAACAACTTGCTTTGATCAATTTTGCTTTGACTGAGGTTGTGCAGGATTTGAAAGTTATCAAAGAAAGACAGCTTGTTCTGGAGGCAAAATTTGCAGGGCACTATGGTACAACAGAAGCATCACAACCAATGGAGACTGAACATAAGGCTCCTGAGAAGTCAGCTGAGCATACACCAGTTCCTGATGCTCCTATGCCTGCTAAAATTGAACAAATGACTGAAGCAAACAAGCTGACCAAACTGCTGTTGAGATAGACATAACAGCAAAACAACAGTTGAAGCAAAATAAAATCAAGTTAATTGCTAAGGAAAGAAAATTGAAGAGAAAGAGGAAAGATGAAAAGGTGAAGAAATCATTTGACAACCTGAAAAAGAAAATTGACTCCACAGCTCTAGAATTACAGGATGAGTCACAGTCAGGTGAACCGACAAAAGTTGAAACCGAGACAAAACAGTCTTCACCACTTGCTAAAAATGACCCTCCTGTTTTTTCAATTCCCAAAGCCAAGCATCATGATTCCTCGCCACCTGAAGCTCCAACCTCATCCCCTGCCGCACAACCAGAGGATGAACACGTTCAGGCGCCCACTCTTGCTGAAGATACAACTGCACCATCCACATCTCCACCTCCTCCTCTTAAAGAAGTTCCACTGGTTCCTACTCCACCACCTGTTGTTAAGTTAACCACAACAGAAACCAGTGCAGAAAGATGTGACAGGGAGATTCGAAGAATTATCGTTGAAGTCACTGCCACCTCTTCTAATACAGTTGAAGAGCAACCTGCTCCTGTAGCTTCTGAGCAGCCAACACCTACTACCACCAGGAAGCGATACAAAATGAAGGCTGGCAGATCCAAGAAGTGCCCTGGCAGTTCCTCTTCCCCACCAGTTCGAAAATCTTTAAGACTTTGTTAAGTGCTTTTGGCATTTGTGCTGAAATCAAGGGGGAGAAGGACTTTTCTGATTTTTTTGTCTTTTTGTGATCTTTTTGTTATTTATGATATAATTGTGTTTACTTATGTTCTATGAGATGTAAGTAAGGAGTAAGGGGGAGTAAGAAGAACTTATTATGGTTGCTTTGTATGTGCATTCGAACTATTTCGATACTTTGTGTTTTTGTTATTGTGTTTGTGTGTTTGTGATATCTTGATTTGATGAATGGTTTGCATGATCTAATTTCATTGTGGCTTTGTTTTTGCTCAAATCATGAATTGATGCGTTGCTTGATCAGTTTGACAACTTCATTTTGCAAGATATACATATTCTAATAGTGTTCTGTTATGAGATTTCTAACAGCACACTAGATAATTTTTACACATGATATTTTCTGTTTGCTATTTCATAATAGCTTTGTTATGATTAACTTATCATGTGTGTTTTTCTTTGATCAGAAGTAGTTTGGTGTTTTCATCACAAATTGCCAAAAAGGGGGAGATTGTTGGTGCCAACGTGCATGTGCCATGTACATGATGCATTTTGTCCAACTTGTGATAAAACGAGAATATGATTTTGTTTCTTATTTTACTATTTCTAGAATTATATTTTAGGAAGTATTTGATTTATAATAAATATCTCTTTAGATTAGGATATAGTATCTTATACCCTAATTAGAATAGGAGAATATTTATTTGTCCTAATTCTTTTAGGAGTTTAATTATATTCCTTCCTATTTTATAGTTTAATTATATTCCTTCCTATTTTATTTCTCCTAATCCTAATATGATCTTAATTAGATTTTTTTACAGGATTTCTAGGAGATTTCATCCAAGCATACCACTATATATACAAAGTTATTTCTACATGACGGAGTATGTTGATTATGTGGTGTATTGTGTGAGTTCTTGTTTCATCATTCCAACAATAAAGGAAGAGAGCTTCAACGCAAAGAGGAATGTCTTTATTGATTTGTTTCATTGAGTCTTTGATACATGTATGAGAGATAGAAATCATACGTGAGTGATTGATTAGGTCTGTGTGAGTTAGTAGACACTTGGGATAACTTGCGGGTTAAGTGTTTATGTAATTCAACGTCAGACATCATGTGTTATGTATAACTTAACAGTGTGTTATTAAATTATCCGCGACAGAGAGTGGATAGTGTCACTAAAGTTTAATATCTTTGTAAAGATTTTGTTTTACAAAGATTAGATCAGTGTGTGAGAGTGAGTCAGCACTGTAAAAGGTCCTAAAGATTGTACAAACAAGAACTTATATAGTGAATTGCAGCTCTATAGCTGTCCGTGGATGTAGGTTTTATAACCAAACCACGTAAAAATCCTCCTATGCCGATTTACTTTACAGTTTACTATTATATTTCTTATAACTGCATACTTCCAGAACTCACAAGGACCATTCATTTAGTATAAAATTCATAAATCAGGAGAAAAAGTTGGAAATGAAGGAATTCCCTTCGTACATCATTCGAAGGAATCCCAATCATGTTTCTATGTGTAGCATTGTACAATGCAGCAGATGTTGGCGATCAGATGAGCTTTGAATCAAATATATCCTCCCTTTTGACGGTTTTATACGAACTGAATTTGAATATAACCTCAAAAAATCATAAGAAGAAGGTTCCTAAATGTTTATCCGCTTCAAAAAATCATACGGTCGTGCTTAATTTTTGGTTTTTTATTGTACTGATAGAATAAGGTTTTATCTTTCATGTGTCATGGATACCAGCTCTAGGATGTGAGGTTTTTGCGTTAATAATTTCATTTCCTTTACCCCTCCTATCCTGTTTTATAGACTTCTTAGTCCACCCCGTGGCGAGCTCGTAAAAGATGTATTCGACATATTCCAATCGTCTTGGCATTATAAGATGTGGTAGTACGAATGGGCGATGAAATTGAGCATTTTTGGAGATTTAATGTTTGCCCTTTCCCTAGAAATTTCAATAGTGGGTCTCTACGTTATCTACATAGGTTGGTTGATGTCAAATTGTTGGAGGCAAATTGGTATTGTTGCATTTATTGGCATGATTTTCTTTTTATGCTTATCGTTCTGTATTAAGGTTGTTGACAATGATTCGTTTGACAAGTGGTTTTGATTTAATGTTATGTTCGAATATGATATTCACAATGTGTGATTTGAAAAATCGATGAGGTCATTTTTGTCTATAAATTGTTCAGTATGATTATGTGGAAACCTAAGACGTAGCAACACAAGTGCAGGCTAAACGGTGAGTGTGTATGAATTAACAAAATTTGTCGTAGTATGTTAATTCATCAATGCATGTTTCTTATCGATTGCATATATGATCCCTGCATATTATTTTGTATATAGTTTTTAATTGCTACTAAATGTTTGAATAGCTTGACAATCTCTACCATACTACATTTTCATTGTAAGTTTTAAGGCTTCAAACCACTTGGGCAAAATTGGTCAAATTAATTGCTAGATTCAAAGATCTGTGGCATACTCGTCCTTGAAAGTTAAGAAATTGTAGTCTACGACTTCTCTACAGCTAACATAGGTGTGGCAGTGGCCTTAGTGTTGAATCTGGTTGCTGAGGAATATTGTTTTGAAAGTTAAGAAATTGTATCCATGCACATTTTATCTTTCAGGTTATCTGCTATCTGTGCATGATATGTCCACTATTCTAGATTGAACTGCTCCCAAAATTCAATCCCAAAGTCGTGCGGTGTAGCGCACAACTTTTCCATTGGGGCCACGATCAAATGTGAAATTCTAAATTCATCTATACATTCTTTCAAAGTACAGCTATGATTATGATTAATTATTGTACTCGTATTGATCTGGCATCTGTAGTTGTTGCATAATGTAACTAAAAGGTAATTTGCTATATACTTTAATCCATTAGGCAAGCTTGTTTGTCAACTGCACTATATTGATTGTGGAACAAAATCTCACTTTTCCCTCACTAGATTTTTAAAGGTACCATTTGGTTGTTTTGCAACATCGAGCTTGTTAATGATCAAATGAGAACCAATAGGGCAGTTGTTGCCTTTTATTTCCCTTAATAGTCAGTGATGTGGCCATATTTTTTTGAACAATCCCCATTCATTGATTCATGAAAAGAATCATACAACCAATTTCTCTGCACAACATCTGATATTTCCCTGACTTTTAACTCATATAGCGATACTATTGGACTACAGGTATAATGTCGTCTTGGATATCTAGCGTCTTTCTACAGCATCAAAAACCTTAGAAGATTCAAAATGTATTGTTGATATGGCGGCTTATGGTGATGAAACTTCCCTTTTGAAAATAGAGGTAAGTAAATGCCGAACATCTTCACAGGGCTTTGTTGCATAGAGTGTTATATTTGGTTAAATATTTGCCTGTACTTGCTTGTTATCGATGCTTCTGAGCTTCGCTCCACACATTACCATTAATTGTTTTATATATTTTTTTAATTATTTATTTACAATATCGTACGTAGGATTTGATATATGTCCAGTAAACAGGAGCTATATCCACAATTAATTTAGGGAAGGGAACGCAGTAGGCAAACCTCTATTCTGCTCCATTGCATAGAATATATTCATACTTTTTTATGTTTTGTTAACTTTTGATATTTGAATTCAAATAGTCCTTCTGTTTGCAGACAAGACATAAAAGTAATATGTTTAAAAGAAAAATTAGCAATATTATTTAAATATCAATCTATTATTCATTCATTTCACTGCCTTTATGTATTCCTCTTATCCTCGGAAAGATAATCTCAACATATTGGCCATGTAATTTATATTCTCGGTTCATCATGGATAACTTGTAATGGCATATGTTTGCAGATGTAATTTGGAAGTAAATTATGGGATTACGCCTATGTATGCCTATGTATGCACATTTATATTGTTGTTGTGGCTATGCTAATGTCATTCCATAGTGTAAAATGCCGCACTTTATGAGCTTTAATCTGATTTTAGTTCAATTAACGAATTCCTCAATTTTTTCTGGTTTGGGCACAGATGGATTGTATGTAATCTTAGAGTTTTCCTCTGTTCACTGGGCAAAGATGATGCTCAAAATTGAACATTGCAGTGACTGCCTTAACTATTGATCATGACAAAAATAGAGCTTATGATTTCTTATTAAACCCTCATGCTAACTTTAAGATAACCAGAGCGAACATTGGCAGGCTGCTATACACCAATGACATATTCGTCCATTAAAATTTATGGTGCAGGTAATGTTAATTGATTCTCAATGAGTTTCACTCCGAATATCATCTAACGATCACTTGCATATGATGGTCCTTTGGTGTTAGTACTACAGATATGAAGTCTACATAAATGTTCACTTAGGAATCTGTTGGTCGCGAAGTAAAGCGTGTTACAAATGTCCCTAGTTTTCCTTATCTAATTTAGTACATGTTGCTACCTGAATTGGCCTTCAACTAGAAACCTCTATAATTAAAATGGTGTGCGGAGCCAAAGGTTGAATGATTAACATGATGACTAATTTGTCTTCTATTGTAACCAACGACCCCAATCAGACTTGCCCTACCTATGCGATTAAAGCATGGGTTAAATTAACTATGTACTGATTATACTAACCTTAACCACTGGTTTAATATTGTCCCAATGTTGCAATCAAATGTTTGGCATCGCTTCCAGTGTACAATCGGGTGTCCACTTTTCAATGACATTAGAAGCCACACAACACTTTTCCAATGGAGCTGATGAGGGACAACCACGCCATAACTCCCCTTGAAAACGGTTCAATCGACTTCGTAAACTGAATTTAGTGTAGTTTTAAAGTTGATAATCATGTCCCAAATGGTCGAAACTTCCTTCAGAATCAATTTAGCAACTATGTGAGCAAATCTTCCTTGGTTGATGAGTCCTATTAGGTCATAAACTTATAATAAAAGCACTTTCACCAACTTGGTCAATAGATCTAACGAATTTTATCAGGCCCATTGCACCATAATATACATTAAAAAGTAGTTGATCTAATTGACTAAACAAAGCTAATGGACCTAATCAGGCCCATCAAGCCATAAATAGCCTTTCAAAGCAATTGGTTCAACTTACTTAAAAATTTATATTGGATTTGATCCTACTACCAAAAAAGATCAACTAGGATAGAAATAAAGCATTAGATCGAACTCTTCTTTGATGTCAAGGTAATAGCTATGAAAAGTCAAAGCTCCCCTGAAAGGGTAGAAGGATGAGACCTATTATAAGACATACAGTGCATTATAGACGTATGATCATTACCCTTTAACCAGGTTATTCTATTCTACCTCTTAGAAAGAAAAGAACTTAAATCAAAATACTTAATAGCATGGCAATACATTTATACAAAACTTCTACCCTGAGCACGCGCAATGGGGTTGTCGACAGTCAAGTAAAATCTAATCCCTGAAATAATTTGATAACAAACATAATAAATAAAATATTGTAGGGTATTTACATCTAATATTTTCGGCCCGTGCTCCTAATATTAAGAACGCCATCAAAACCATGTAACTGAAAGACGTTGAAAGTGGTAATTTTTCCTATGTCACAAGTGGGGATGGGTTAGATTGATATTTACATTTTTTCACTGTTCCCACTACGTACATTTACTATTCAATATCGCATCGGTTTCACACAACTCCTTGATCCATTACATCACCCATCCATCGAATAACCCGCCCTTTATAAGGATACTTCATGTTTCAGTAATTTTTTCAACGAAGCTCGCTCATTGACCTTTATTAATCCTTAGCCACCTGCCTCTATCTTCAGTTGTTGGAATTTACTACGAAACCTGTCTCATTAATTGTCTTGCTATGGATAAAATTCGTCCGATCATGTGTGAATTAAAACAAAATTATTATCCATGGGTTTGTTTTGTTTTAATATTTGTTGGTTATTGTCTTGTCTCTACGCATTAGTTTCATGTACGTGAAGAAATTTACTGAAATGTGATTGCCATGTATCATGGGATTTCACACTTCACAATATTGTTCTGTCCATCCATGTTTGAGTATCATTTTGAAGGGATAGCAGCTTCAGTCTTTATATGGTGAACTTTTTTCTCTGAAAAAACACGTTTTGGTTGTGTTCATTAATGAGACAGTCTTAGTAGTATGTCTAGTTGTTTGTTCGTGGATGTTTTTATACCTTTGTTGATGCAAGCACATTGTCTTACATGTTGCAGTTTCATTAATGGTCGCATACAAATATTTTACGATCAAGCTACGTTGGACAACATCTGCTGCACGTTTATGTGCATCTCCCAATTAATTTGAACTTATGTGATGGACAGGTTAGAGGCACGATAGCAACATTTGTCCTTGTCCTTCATAATTGGCCATGACCATTTCCTCTTGCTTACAATAAACTTTGACCGAGTATGTTTATGTTAAAGTATTGATGCAAATTCTAGAAGCTAAAGTTAGTTAACAAGATTTAAGTTGGCAATTATGAGACAAATCAGCCAACAAATGTAAGAACTTCCTAAAGGAACTAAACCATGCAGCCATGCAAGCCATGCAACCAAATGCACTTTTTGCTTTCCAACAAATTCTAGTCAAACAAAGCACCAACTTCAATTAATTATTAATCAATTTGTAATCGACTTTTGTAACCTCTTAATCGACTTTTGTAACCGCTTATTACATCTATAAATAGGTCATTGCATTTCCAAATTGTATTAAGAGAAAATAGCTGGTGCATTAGAGATCAAGTGAAACGGTGCTCACTATATTAGAGTTCTATAGCTAGCTAAGGTTGTATTGATTTAAATCATTTTCAGTACAATCAAATATTTTCTTTATTTTATTTTCTAATAGTGGTATCAGAGCTACGTTCAGTTATTGTGAGGCGATAAATTATTTGCTACCATGGCTGAATCAAGTATCTCATCAATGCCAGTATCAGTACCAGTATTCAATGGCGAAAACTTTGATTATTGGTGTATTAAAATGAGGACATTCTTTCAGTCTCAAGGCTTATGGAGTATCATTCAAAATAGATTTAAAACACCAGAAGATATTTCTAGTTTGTCTAAAGCAGAGCAGAAGAAGTTGGAAAATCTACAAGAAAAAGACTCAAAGGCGCATTTTATTATTCAACAAGCATTATCAGCAGATATATTTCTAAGAATTGTTGAAGCTACAAGTGCCAAGCAAGCGTGGGATATTTTAAAGAAGGAGTTTCGCGGGGATGAGTAGGTGCGACTTTCTATACTACAAACTCTTAGAAGAGATTTTGAGAATACTAAAATGAAAGAATATTAGACTGTTAGAGATTATTACTCTAGACTTAAGGAGATAGTAAACCAATTGAGAATTTATGGAGATAATATTACTAATAAAAGAATTATGGAGAAAATATTCGTTACTGTTACTGATAGATATGATTCAATAGTGATTTTTATTGAAAAAGTAAAAGACATAACTAAACTTTTAATGATAGAATTAATGGGCTCATTAGAAGTATATGAAAAAAGAAAGATGCATAAAAATGAATCATTAGAGAATGCATTTCAATCCAAATTTAATTTTCACTCTCCAAAGCCAAAAAATGAGTCTAAAAAATCAAAAGAAATTTCTAGAGGAGGAGAAGGCTCTAGAAATAAAGAAAATAGAAAATATCCTCCTTGTAACATATGTAAGAAAACAAGTCATTTGGAGAAAAATTGTTGGCATCGTGGCAAACCACAATGCTACAATTGTAAGAAATTTGGGCATCTAGAAAAAGATTGTTGATTAAAAGCAAGTCATTAGGCCAACTATTTAGAAAATAAGGATACTAGTGGCATATTGTTCTACGCCTGTCAGGCCGTATCAGAAGAAAAGAGCAACAACCTATCAAGCCGCATCAGAAGAAAAGAGCAACAAGTGGTATATTGATAGCGGTTGTAGTAATCATATGATTGGTGATGAAAGTATTGTCTGTGATATTGATACTACAAATAAATCACAAGTTAGACTGGGTAATGGTGCTCTAGTAGAAGCCAAAGGCAAAAGGACAATTGCTGTGGAGACAAAGAAGGGAACGAGGTTCATCCAGAATGTTTTATTAGTCCCTAGCTTGAAACAAAACCTGCTCAGCGTGGGCCAAATGATCAGAATGGTTATTCTCTACACTTTGAAGGTGATAACTGATAAAAGGAATAAAAGTTTGGTGATTGCTAAAGTAAAGATGAAGTAACATAATTTCTCTTTCCAATAGAGATATGCTAAAGAAGCAGCAATGAAGGCACAACATGATGACTCATGGTTGTGGCATCAAAGATTCGATCATTTTAATTTTCATGGATTGCGAATTCTTCATCAGAAAAAGATGATGAAGGACCTACCTGATATCAGAGAGAAAGATGGCGTATGTGAAGGTTGTCTACTTGGGAAGCAACAACGTCAATCATTTCCATCTAGAAAGGCATGGAGAGCAAAGAAATTATTAGAACTAGCACATACTGATGTGTGCGGTCCAATGAGAACTACTTCACTTAATTAGAATATGTACTTCATTTTATTCATTAATGATTATTCAAGAATGACTTGGGTCTACTTTCTTCGAGAAAATAACAAGTCTTTGAGATCTTTAAGAAGTTTAAGGCCTATGTTGAAAATCAAAGTGGTCACAAAATAAAAGCTCTAAGAAATGATCGTGCTAAAGAGTACACCTCCAACTAGTTTGATAAGTTTTGTGAAGATGAAGGAGTGGAACATCAATTAACAGTTGGGTACACTCCTCAGCAAAATGGTGTATCAAAAAGAAAGAATAGAACAGTGATGGAGATGGCTAGATCAATGCTAAAAGATAAAGGCCTACCAAACACATTTTGGGCACAAGCAGTTTACACTGCAGTTTATCTCGTTAACAGATGTCTAACAAAAGCCGTTCAAAATAAGACTCCAGTTGAAGCATAGAGCGAATGTAAGCCATCAGCAAAACATCTCAAAGTTTTTGGTTGTATATGCTACATTCACACTCCAAAAAAGAAACGAAGCAAGCTGGATGAAAAAACAGAGAAAGCAATATTCTTGGGATACAGTACTCAATCCAAGGGCTACAGAATCTACAGTCTCAAGTCTAAGAAAATAATTATCAGTCGAGATTGGAATTTGACGAAAATGCTTCACAGAACTAGGATAAAGAAAAAGTTGAAAAAAGAAATATCATAGTTCCATTTCAATCACTACCTCCACATCAACAAAAAGCAGTAAGTGGAGAATCAGATTCTGATAGAAAAACTTCAACTGATTCTCTAATTTCAGAAAATGAAGACTCCCCTCAATAGGAAGAATCTTCTCCAGAGACATTGCCAAGAAAGGTGAGATCTCTTGTTGATATTTATGAATCTTGTAACTTCACTATAATAGAGCCAAAAAGTTATGAAGCAGCTTCAAAGCAAGAAGTGTGGGTGAAGGCTATCCAAGAAGAAATAAAGATGATCAAGAAAAATGATACTTGGGAATTAGTGGACTATCCTAAAGATAAAGAAATCATTGGAGTAAAATGGGTTTACAAGACAAAGCTCAACTCCGATGGCTCAATTCAAAGACACAATGCAAGACTAGTTGCAAAAGGCTACTCACAACAATATGGAGTCAATTACAATGAAACATTTGCTCTAGTTGCACATCTAGACACAATTAGAGCCCTTATTGCACTAGCTGCTCAAAAGAAATGGAAGATTTATCAACTAGATGTGCAGTCAACATTCTTGAATGGATTCCTTGAAGAAGAGATCTATGTAGAACAAGCTCAAGGATTCATGATTCAAGGAAAAGAAAATAAAGTTCTAAGGCTTAGGAAAGCATTGTATGGGTTGAAACAAGCTCCAAGAGCCTGGTATAGCAGAATTGACGAGTACTTCACAAAACAAGGATTCAAGAGGAGCAAAAGTGAACCGACTCTCTACACTAAGATAGAAGAACACAACATTCTTATTGTTTCCTTATATGTGGATGATCTTATCGATACTAGCAACAATGAGAAATTGCTCAAAGAATTTAAGAAAGATATGATGAAGGTTTTCAAGATGATAGACTTGAATTTGATTCACTACTTTCTCGGCATTGAAATAAGCCAAAGAAAGTCTGGAATCTTCATATCTCAGAAAAAATATACTACAAGTCTATTAAAGAGATTCAACACGAATGAATGCAAGTTAGTCACAACTCCTCTAATTATTAATGAAAAATTAAGAAAGGAAGACAGTTCAGGAAAGGTAGATGCTTCACAATTCAGAAGCCTCATTGGGAGCCTACTCTACTTAACGACAACAAGACCATATATCATGTATGCTACACGTCTTCTCTCAAGATTCACGCAAAATCAAACACAAGTTCACTATAGAGTTGGTAAAAGAATTCTCAGATACTTACAAAGAACAAAAGACTATGGTATCTAGTTTAACTTCATTGCTGAAGGAAAATTGATTGGCTACATTTATAGTGCCTGGGCTGGATCATTGGATGACATGAAGAGTACATCTGGATATGCATTCACTTTGGGTTTAGGAATATTCTCATGGACGTCTAAGAAACAAGACAATGTTGCACAGTCATCAGCAGAAGCAGAATACATAGCAACAGCAAATACAACAAGTCAAGCAATTTGGCTAAGATGTATACTAGAAGGTATGGGAGAAGCACAACATCAAGCTACAAAGATTAAATGTGATAGCAAGTTAGCAATAGCAATGGCTAAAAATCTTGTCTTCCATAGCCATACTAAACATATTGCAATAAAATATTACTTTCTTAGAGAAGTCGAAGCAAAAAAACAGATAGAGCTTCAATATTGTCGAACTAAAGAGCAACTAGCAAACATTTTCGCAAAAGCACTACCATGAGAAAAACTCGAATTTGCTCCGAGACTTAATTGGAGTAACAAGAATTTACATCAAGAAGGAGTGTTAAAATATTGATGCAAATTCTAGAAGCTAAAGTCGGTTAATAAGATTTAAGTCGGCGACTATGAGACAAATCAGCCAACAAATGTGAGAGCTTCCTGAAGGAACTAGAGCATGCAACCGTGCAAGCCATGTAGCCGAATGCACTTTTTGCTTTCCGGCAAATTCTAGTCAAACAAAATCACCGACTTCAATTAATTATTAATCAATTTGTAACCGACTTTTGTAATTACCTATTACATCAATAAATAGGCAATTACACTTCCAAATTGTATTAAGAGAAAATAGCTGGTGCATTAGAGATCAAGTGAAACGGTGCTCACTATACTAGAGTTCCGTAGCTAGCTAAAATTGTATTGATTTAAATCATTTTCAATACAATCAAATATTTTCTATATTCTATTTTCTAACAGTTTATATGTAGCGATAATGGCTATATCAACAAGGATTCCTAGTTAGGAGTCCACAATTACAAGCAACTAAAGCTTTGGGTTCGTTTTCCCTGGGATGGTGAGACAAAGTTTACTGAATCTGATAGCAATCTCATGGACCTATTTGCCTTCTACCAACTTAGGAATGAACATACAATCATCCTTCATTTCAAAAAGCATACTATTGAAGAACGCGAACATCGCCAATAGAAACATGAAATAGGGCGCCAACATTTTTGCCAACAGCAAAGAAACCAATAGTGTAGTCTGTATCAATTTGACTTTTTGCACGATCGTCAGTACGCCTTGAACAAGACAACATTGTCAGCAATGACGACAGGAATAGGGTCGAGGCTTAGGCAAATCCGAATCTATTGTCTGATGGTCTCATTTTAAGATTGTGGTTCATTTGTCTATCTATGGGTGGTTGTTTACTCCCTTTCTTATATTTTTTCTACATCTTAGGTGATCTGATTGTTCCTTTAGAAAGCCCTGCTACATCTTCGCTATCTTGGAAAACTCTTACAATTTAACTTTTGATAGAGTTGATGCTTGGTATCACTTACTGCACTCCATTGTTATAGCATTCGGCTTATAGATTTCATAGATTTTTTTTTGTCTACGGATTTGTAATTGTTTATGCCCCGTGCTTTGACTTGAGGCCGCAGTTTTTGTATTTTATATCAATGGCCAAAAACCATGTCATTGTTTAGGCTTAGGCTTACATCATGTTATGTATGCTTCTTATTTCCATATATATTATACACTTGTAAGTACATATGCATTTGTTATTTTGACTTAGTAGCGGCTTATGCTTTTTGGTTCCCTAATAATGGCATCTTGCAACTTCAAGGGTTCGGATACCAAATTTGCAAAATCGTTAAAAAATATTACCAATAAAGTGTTAGCTTTTTCATACGTTTTTCCACACAAGTCTTTTAATGTTATGTAGGCAATTGCTAACACTTTATTACTCCAGTTCCATCTTTTTGTTAACATAATTACGAACACATTTTCACCGTCATTCAAATTAATGTTCAAAGAACTTGAATTACTTCTTCTTAGCTATGTCCGTAATATGTCTATAATATGAACAAGACATGTCTCAAATGAAATGTTAAAATAATTAAATTACATTAAATAGAAGCATAGAATTCCTTCTTGAAATGATATTTTACCTATACGCAATACCATCTTCATAATCAACTTCGATCGACGGAGAGACTTGGCTTTCGTATTTTTATTAGAGTTACAAATATATAGGTTACACATGTACAAATTTTTGTTGTTCAATGTAGAGTACATTAAACTTGTTATAAAAATTTCACTAGTTTAATAGTACATATCAATTGTTATCTTTGTAATTATTGTTTTCCACTTTGCTGCAGCTTTTTATTTCTATTGGTTATATACTATCTAACTTCAAACAAATTTGCCTTCCTTTTTATCTGGTACACGACTTCTCTGTAGTAATACTCCTATGGTCACAGATGTTTGCCACATTATTGTAGATTACTCTGTAATAGATAATACTGGTATACCTTTAAAATGATGGAAGCATCTATCCATTATAGAAAAACATTATACTTTTTCCCCAAAAAAATTTTTGTACTTGTCCCATATTTACCCAAAAAATCCTATATTTACCTAAAACGGAACCTAACCACCTCGGCTATAACCATTGTACATCATCTTACCTTTCTACACCACTATAGGGCTACCCGAACTGTTCTTCATACATCGCTTACCTATGAGTATCAGTTCAAATCAGTTTGTGCTTCAGTTTTCTCCTCTTACTCGCTACCCATCAAACACATGTATGCGTATTTCGATTCAGCCTTCTTAACACATCCGCCCGTGTCCAATTCCTTGGTGACATTACCATTTTCAGAAGCATCTTCAAGCGTATTGCATCTGAATGTTCCTCTAAACAAAGTGCAAATAATTCAAAGTTTATTGCTTACATTATGCATATAACTTTTTTTCATGCTCCAAGGTGTGCCTATCTTACCACAGTCGTTGTGGGTTGGAGCGACCCCTTAATCTCCGTAAACTTCATAACAAAAACCCCATAGTCATAGAAATTGTGCTATCTTGGAACCTCTTATCGCAAATTAGAGCTGTACATCACCAACTATGGTTTCTCATCTGCAAGCACTACATCTAGTGCACGCAGCTACACAAATAGGACAATTTGTTAAGATGCCATTAGTTCACTTCAAGTGTACATTTACCATTATACCGGTAAACAAACCATTTGTAATAAACATACTTACCACTCTCTAACCCATCTTCCATATGAACTATTGCTTATAGTCAATGCTAATGAGTCCCAAATCTTCGCCCATTTCATGACAATGCGTACCACATTGCAAACCAATGTGCATGACCATCAAATATCGACACATATATCTGTTACGCATGTTCATGTTCATTTTTTTAGTAGGGGTTTGTCATGGTTAATTTTAATGAAAATGTTTGGGTTGTTTTTCAAACGCCATCGTTGACTAATTAAACTAGCCACAGTTATTCACATTTCATACGCTGCACCCATAAAGCTTCAAGTATTCATTCCTTAAGGTCGTTGTATGACCATGCCTTTATGTACGGCCCAACATTACTATCATTACCTATATCATGACACTATAAAGAAAAAACTAGACTCAACTTTTTAGACGACCTACACCACTGATTGATGAGGATGGATGGCGCTATAAATCCATCATCTATTACCTCTGATACAAAAGTTTTATCGATGACAATGAGTACAGTTATTGTCCACGTTCATTTCCATGGAACGATATGTGTTTGTAACACATCTTGCGATCCCAAACTACACTACATTATAGCATGGTGATAATATGTTTTCCACCCTGGTTTGCAATGTCATACCAAGAACCCAATATCAATTACTATGAATACAGAAGTACTCCTCTACAAATGACTTAACTTTTACACACGTACAGTTTATATTTTCTCAATAATTGTCACTAATTAGGTTTTGCATTGCCTTTTCCAACATGACAACATATAATTACCAGTAAAAGGGTTTTATTTTCTTCCATCAACACTTTATTTCTTATTCTTTGTTAACCAACCTATGTAGGGGTTTAGGTTTCATGTTGTACTGACGACATTAACATTACGGGCCCTAATAGCAGCACCCTAATTTATATGGCTCTTGTGACACCTATATCTTAACCCACTTGAATCAGCAACAATTTATGCAAAAATGACATAATTACCTTTTTACATTTCCCGAAATTCTACATAACTTGCACAATAGTGGCTTGCCATCAACAATCCCGTTCATCTAGGTTCGCTGCCTACCTTACTGCTTCCTGCATCATCACTTCTACATATTAGCTGAAATCAATGTCTTCCCTTTTCCTGTTTAAATGTTATGACGTAGTTGTTACTATCAAAAATTTTTATCGCTCACAGAAAATCCGAGTGGAAGGTACCAAGTCATCTTGCCATCCATATACTTTCTGCTATATTCCTCCGTCATCAGCACCTATACACGTCATAACTTGCACAGATCACCATCCAAAGTCTGAACTATGCTTTGCTACACACGATAGTTCTATAATAATTTCAAGAAATTCCTATCATGCCTCTAGCCACAACGTTTGCAAGTTGAACTGGGTAGCATATGTGATCTAATATTTGACCAGAATTTCCCTGCATTATGTTCGTCATGTCATTATTTTGTAAAAATTTTAACATCTACACCATAACCTTGTTCCTTGATGTTTACTTACAGAGGCTCATTTGTTGTGTTTATTACATATTCAATTATCCTCAATTGCAACCCTGTCACTGTTTTTGGAATAATGTATAGACCAGCGCAAAATCCCCTCCTATCTCTACTACTAGTCGCCGTTGCATTCAGCCTCTCCCTATTTACGAATCGCTTGCCCATTAGCACTTTTTTCCCTTACACCTCATCGAAGCTCCTTTTAGCTGGCAATATCTCTACGTACCGTGCTACTGCAGCTCCTTTTTTTCTATCCTATACATTAAACAAACCCCGTTGTTTATAAATGTTTATCAGACCCCTATAAGTATGCTACATATAGCTAAACACATTTGCATTTCTATATTCTCAAAAACCTACTCCTTATCTCGTTCTTACCAGCTAACTATACTATTTATGTACTTTTAAATATTTTCACATCCTTACCCTTTTACCCTTTACCCTTTTGCCTTCTGGTCCTTCCTTTTCTGGTCCATCATTTGGCACATATGGGTGATCATGGTTTGCCATGTCTTCACCATTCATTATTGGCTCCTTTTGGGTGGATACTACACCGTTTGCTTCTTCTGCCTCAATTTTTGGTATGTTAGGCTTTGTAACTTTCTACATCCATTTTATTTCAGGTACCCCCGTCTTTGCTTCCATGACAACGTCTGTTGCTGCTACTTCCTCACCATTCGAGTTCCATGGTAGTCCAACATTCAAATTTAGTTCCATCTCCGGCAGTAGCTTCAACTTACCTACTTTATCTTTCTCATTATCGTCCTGTTTACCATCCTTATAATCCCTTAGTATCAACCTCTTAATGTCAATTTGCCGTGATTTAGAGTTATCTTTGTTATTGTCCTACATTGCCTGCCTGTGTATCACTGTTACTCCAGTCACCTCGTCTTCCCCTTTTGTTTGCCCGTTCATCCCTGCATTATTAAGGCTAACTTTTGGTTCTTTATCCTCCATAACCATTTTATCTTCTTCAACGATGATAACATGCACCTTTACGTCCACCATTTATTCTGCCCTCGAGGTCTCTACCTCTTTTGCTCCACTCCATGACATGGGACTTCCCTTCTCTGCTTCATTCTCAGACATTCTCCATTGATGGCGCGACTAGTCGTTGCTTCTCTATGCATTGCCTTCTGGGTTAATAGCTTTTGTAACTCCTTCACCATATCATGAGTGTCGGTGATGATGTCTTCCCACCTCCTGTCTCGACCCACTAACGCTTGCATGGCGTTCTCTATTATCCTCACATGCTACAAAACTCTTGCTATTTTTTGAGTCTCATTTCCATATCCCTACGTTTTTCCTCCAAAGAGCGCAGTCAACAATGCCCATTCCCTGCCTATTCCAATAAAATTAATTAACTACCACAAATGAAGGCATATTACACCTCTCAAAATTATGTCACTTGCCCTATCTGCAGTGGACACACATGCAAATGGCTCAACCAGGTCAATAATATTACATTTGATACCTCATTTGTCGACCTCGACATATGTAACATTAGTCTTCGAACCCTTTTCGTTCTTCCTTGTCCACAATATAGCTGGTTCTAATCTCTTATCCGCCCTTGGGAATTGGTTGCACATCCTCCTTATCATCATCAATTGCATAGAAAACATAGTTTAAAATTAGACCCACAGCCTTATTTCATGAACACGATCGACTAGCATACTATTACACACAAAACATCATCATTGTGGTTTTCGATACTCCCAACTAGAATGAACCCATAACCGACCATGGTCCATATCTTTGACATTTGTAGACATTAAATTTGCACATCGTGTCCATATTCATATTCAAAAATCATAAGAGCCGTTTTTCATCACGAAAATTTATTTGACAACACAAATGTCTCTTTCATAAACTCTTCGTTGCTTTCTATATTCTGTTAGACATAAACAGGTAAAAACTTCTTTATTAAAGCCAGTAGTCGGACATTCCACGTACTTCTATAAATAGTACACACCCAGACATTGCATTCTCCATTCTGTTAGACATAAACAGGTAAAAACTTCTTTATTAAAGCCAGTAGTCGAACATTCCACGTACTTTTGTATATAGTACACACCCAGACATATATCTATATTTTCTCCCCTGAAAGCTCTCAGTGTATCTATAGATATCGTGAAGCAATAAATGGCCCAGTTGTATTGCCTTATCTTCAGAACATCTTTCACCATGTGTAAATAGCTTGGATCTAAGACCAACCTCGAAGTAGGGTATAGCAACATAGATAATGCTCATAATATGAATGCAACAACGAATTCCTACCCTACATTTGCTATTGCTTCAAGCATCCCCTTCAGTTTCCTTATCGAAATTCCTCCCCCCCGTTACAGAATTTCGACCTCAATTTTGCTACATTCGATTCGTGGCCCCCTACTCGAACCAGCATGGCAACGTCTTCAATTCCCATGGTGTCTACAAACATTGTAAGATTTATGACACAACATTGACCATTTATTTTTAATATACAGGTCTCTAGGTTAAATGCTTTAAGCAACATCCTACATAATAGATGCCTTAAAGTCACAGGCTGATGCATAAGAGGTTGTCAAACTCAATCCTATTAATGGTACCTTATGAGGCCCTGAAAACTTTTTTACACAGCTCTAGATACTCTGCGGACTACACCATGTATGTAATGTTTGAAACACCAGTTCATTGCTTCCATTTCATCTACTATCGACCCCTTCTTTTATCACATCAACAAGTTTACCATACGATGTATATCTCCCCTTTTCAAATCTGGGAAGCAATTGCCACTTATCTCTTATACCTTTATCCACCTGCCAAATACATTCCATGCAAAAAAAGTTCCAATTTCATTCATTAGTCATCATGTCTTACGTATACATACAAATACAGATGCAACATACAAATTGTCTAACCTTACGATGAAATAAAACTCCATTATCATTCTTTTGTATCAACATTATCTGTTCCCTCCTGTACCAAGTTCCAAATCATCAAGTGCCATACATAGCTTTCAACATAATTAGGCAGACCATTCTGACAGGTTATGTGAACTAAACATGTACAACAATTGTTGCACTCTTACACTTTAACTTATATCCCTAGTCAACAGTCATTACGTGAAAGGCAATCTCCAAAAAAGAAAAAAATTATATTTTTCGTTGGTGGATGCAATTGGTAAAAATGGACTTTTTGACATTACATTCTTCCTCCCTACAAAACTGTTGTTCATAAAATTTTTGACACTTCAGATACTAGGAACCCCGAATTGAAATAGGGTTTCAATGTCTAATACCATACTTCATGTCTTGAATTGTGTACTTATCAAAAATTCACCGATCTTGAACCCCATCTTTCCTTCTTTCCTCCCTGTGGCTTCTAACTAACGTTATTATGCAGTAATTCGCCCTCTTGTTGCGTTAGTGCCCTTTTTCATTTCGCCATTGCCCCTGCAACATTATACATTCACTATTAGCATAATGGTCTAATTCCTCAGAATGTGCATTGTCATTATCTTATTTCAATAGGCCTAATGACCCATCCCTCGCTTCCTAAATGTAATTGTCTCTCAACCTTCATGCTATGCTAACCTAAGGCACAAATTTGGCACTTCTCCCCTTTTTCGATAAAATAAGAGTGGTTCAGCTCTTTACTTCTATCTATAGGTGGCCGTATAAGATACAGCATTGAGGTTACAACCTAGTTTGATTGCCTCTCAACCTCCGTGCTATGCTAACCTAAGGCACAAATTTGGCACTACTGCCATTTTTCGATAAAAATGAGAATGGTTCGGCTCCTTACTTCTATCTATAGGCGACCACATAAGTTACAGCATCGGGGTTACACCCTAATTTGATTGCATTAGATATGTATTCTGACTTATTCACAAGGCTAAAACTATTGCCAAATATGCTACTATAGAGGGTTGACGTAAATTCGCCAAATGACTTACCCCTGACAATTGGCATTAAGTCGTGTGCATCCTCTCCCCTGTGTTCATGCGGGTCCCTCATGTGGTCAAAATTATCAATGTTATCTATATTATTTTCAAGCTTTACTAGCTAGGACGGGGCCGAACTTTTTAGTTGCGGAAGCCAGGTTAGCTTCTCGCTTAGATGGGTCGCCTCAAACCATAGTAGTGTCTAATTTTTCCCAAATAAAACTTTGGGTTATGTGCCGATTGTGAGCACTAAAGTCGTTTCTCCCTAACAAATTAGGTTCACTATTCCTTTCACGTGAAATCTTAAAGCAAATCTAGATATCCTTAAAAACGATAAAAAATTTCGAAAATATGCAATATATTTTTTGACTGGGCTCCTACCTCTTTATCTGGCATTCAAACTAGTCTGCGCCTTAAGCTATTCTTGGTGTTACTTCAATATTAAGATGGAGGCCCAAAATGTTGCATTAGGCCAATACCTACACGATAGGTACACAATATATCCACGACATACAACTCATTCCATGCCTCTTTTCTTATATAACCACAAACTTGTATACTCTACAATTTGAATTGCGTAACGTGACAACTTTCCACATTAATACTTATTCCAATTAAACGCCTAAAGTCCCTACCCTAGGGGTGTTCGTCGGTTTGAATCCCATAGATTTAGCTAATAACCAATTCAATCTAATAATGATTGATTTAGAGAATTTTCAATCAAATTCGATCCAATTAAAGATTGAAATCCAATCCAATCCGATTTAAAAAAAAAAATCATCCGGTTCGATTCAATCCGATCCAATCTGAACTTTAAAAAATTTAAAAAAGAAAAAGTCCCATATGATTCAATAATAAACACAAGTTATCATATAAAAATAATGATAATATAAAGTTACCAAGCAAATTAAAATATTGGTAAACCTTAACATAATAAATAAAAATTCATTTATAACTTGATTAATGTTCCTAACTAAAAACAACAATAAAAATTTAAATCATTCCACTACAAATATTGTAATTTAAATAAATTTATAGGACTCCATGCAAACATAAATAAATAATTAATAAGTAACTAATAGTTTTTATATTAAGATAAATATGATTGATATGAAAAAAACAATTCATGAAATAGAAAAATAATGATAACTAAGTTATATTTATACTTTCCAATTACACATAGCACATATGCATTGCATCAATGATCATCAAATGTTTATTTTAATTTTTAGATATTACATAGTTAATTTTATTACCTATTATTTGGATTGAATCGGTTTATAATAGATTTTTATAATAGGATTCGTTATCGATCCAATTAATTCGGTTCTTAAAAATTTCAATCCAATCCAATCATTTAATTGATCAAATCCAATCAAAATTGGATCAGTTTGGATTGTATCAATCGGTTTGGGCGGATTGGATTGGATTTTGAACACCCTTACCCTACCCTTTATTAATAATCATTTTTTATTTATATTACTTAACAAGCAATTTTTTCCTTTATTGTCATAACCGTTTCCGTAATATTCGCTTTGCAATTCTAGATTTCTAAATTTCAGTCGATGTAGCTTTCTTAACGACCCAATATTTGGTTGGACTTCCTAAACTTCTAGGCATCGTTTCTTGTGATGTATTCTCGATTTCCATTTATTTCAACTAATTATATTTCTTTTACATTTACGATGTCTGTGCGTTGCCATCTTTAATTAGTTTCGCTTCGCAGCTACGACCATTTCAGGTTACTGACATAATAGATTTTCCATTGGGAGTTCTTTTTACTTTAATTTTTTTCCTTATTTCTTTGCTTCCCATTTTCTTCATGGAATTCTAAAATTGTGACCCACTCTCCTGTGTTTTGCCTTCTTGTCTGATCATCTCTTCTACACTCAAATTCGCTATGTATAAAGCATCTGTGCACGTTTCCTTCTTCTCCAAAAGTTAGGTCATCACATCATAGGGAAACAGATAGCTGACTATTTCAACAATTGAAAAAAATTTTATACATAGCTTAAAGTTATGTTAATACATTTTGCTTAATATGGGCTTCAATAAGAAGCATTTTGTTAGGGCTTATCGTAATGCTCTATATCCTCACAACTTTTGTTGCACTTATTCCATTCCATAATTTATTTTTCCCGTCAACATAATTTCATATCCAATGAACACTTAGCATATACCAAACTTTCGAGGGCCCATGTGCAGAGGAAAACCCAAATATTGGCTACGAATGTGCTTTTATTATACACAGAAACCTCTGCAACCAAATTTGAAGCTAATTACAGTTTATATTTTACAAGGTTTCCACTTAGATAGCAGCAACCCCTGGTGGCCTCGCGTCGTTGATTATCTCAAAATGAGACTTTTACAATTACAGTATACGTTCATGTAATAGTACCGAACTTTATTTTCGCTTTAATGAGACTTTTACTAACTACTCGAAATTTAATTTCCAACTAATTTCACATACACTGTAATCGTCGTTCTGATTCTAAGTCTTCTTTGTTGTTCACCACTTAGTAGACGACTTGACATAGATATTAAAGATTCCACATATTCACACATTGTTTTGTTAAATATGCATAAAAAGACTTGTTCTATAATTTAAACATCCAACTCTGGTCCGATACCCATATTTGCTATATAAAAATATGGATGTTGCAATTTATACTCATCAAGTTGACATCGATAAAGTTTTAATATTTCTCATCTCTGCTAACGACATTTACCACATTCATATACGTTAAACTTAGTTAATACATATGCAATTAGTCGTTACATATGAATTATAGGTCCGTTATACAATTCAATTTCCCTGATCACATTTTATCTCCAGTAGCATTGATCTACTGTGCATGATAATCCTTCACCGTTTTGTGTCAATTGATTAGATAGATTTCATATTATGAAAATTGTCTCAACATAATGTCGATGCCCTATTTTGTGAAAACCACTAATTAAGTAAGCCTCTAATTCACCCAATATCTGTGCTTTGCTGTACACACATTTACAACTATCATCTGATGGGCTCGCATCCTCTATTTTCATCACATCATTTCATCACTTATATAACCTATTTTGCAGCCTTCTTAGTGGGCTTGCTACCTCTATATCCATACCTAACCACCTTTGCTATTTGCATCAATTACGCCCTTATCTAGACTAAGCCACACATGGCCACTGCTTGTTACACCCTATAAACCTCGTGCCGTTCGACCCTCACACAAACTAATCTTGGGTTACACATGAGCCTCATGTGTTACAACATCATGCGTGGAGAGCATGATGTGGCCCCATTTCTTTTTCCTTTCTTAAAGGTGGTAGCATGTCCAATTATTATATTCCTATTTTTCCCCCATTTGCGGCTATCCCCATCAGACTCAAAGTTTCATTGTTTAACATTCTACCAGTACGCTACTGGATTGACCCTTTTAGTGTCTGTTAACGTGCCCCCGTTCTGTTTCCTACCTATATAATGGCTTACTCCAGTACATGGTAATTTTTCATCTAACTCCCATCGACGGATACTTTTGAATTATGTCAGTGTTTTCATTTCACAACTAATGAACCTCTGATCTCATTATATTTCCAAATGTTTAATTTATTATAAATTTCCCTTTTGGCCGTTGTTGCATTCGGCCAGAACTTCTGAGTGCCATGAGAAGATGCACTCTTGTCTATTTTTCTACTTCGAAACCTCTTTTAACATAAAACCTCGCATGAGGGTTCGTTCCTGCTACGAATGACAAAACTCTGGGTTCAATGTTTGGTTGGTAAGCTGTAATATGTCATATTACCTACATCTTCCATGCAACATCCATTCTTACAATTCACTCAATTATATCTATCACGCAGGACTTATCTTGACGTTGATATGGGTGAAGTTGGCAAGCACTTTTACTGCGGTTCCCTTGTATCATCCTCCCCTAAGAGCAGCCCCGCACATTTGATCCTTCATGTTCGCTTAGATGTGACACAGTCCAGGCCTCATGTTTCGCGTCAATTTTCGTCCTTCTGTAACGTTCAAAGACTTTTGCCATGATGTCTTCATTGTTAAAAAAATTGTGTCTTCCGATTCCGTTGCACACCTATAAACTTTACATACATTTCTTTACACATATACATCTATATATGTCTATAAATATGGCTCAATATGGGGGTACCCACTACTTGCCTTATGCTAGTTAATTTCACTAGTGCCCACGGTAGTGAAGTTCCATTACCATCATAACGTTTGTTGAGATTTTAAATCGCGCGTAGCACTATTGATGAACACTTAAATATGCATGTTTAATAAGAGTTTAGTTCATCATATTGCATTAATAGTGTCATTAAACTCCTCAACTTAAGCATATTTGTAGCATTTGCATCTTTAGAATTAATTTCTCTTAATTTTGGTTTTGTTACAGGTTCGGTAAAATGGGAATAACTCTCTATTTATAGATCAGAATGGTGCAATTCTTAATGTTTTGGAAAGTTGATTTAATTGTCTACAAGATTGCATTTCACAAGCATTATCAAATTTGGGCTCTTAGTGGACCAAAATTGGGCTGGAAGTGAACCCATCTACAGTCTCGGTCCAGTCTGACCAGGCCTCAGTATTTGGACCGTATCTCTCAAAATACGTATCCAAATTGTACAAATCAATATGTTCTAGAAAGCTGAGATAAATATCTACAACTTTCATGAAGACATGTGATTAAAATTCACAACATTTCGATGTCAAAATTGATGGTCAAAGTCGGTGCCTAATGATCCCAATTGTCAAAGATATTTACAACTAATATTTGACAATTATGCCCTTGTAATTTGACAAGTTTGCCCCTGGATGTATCTATAAATAGAGGTGCCTTGTGACCCATTAGGGCATCTTGGCCTTGGCTGGAACATTTTGGCTTTGGCTAGGATCTTGTATTGTGTTTTGTGTGTTTATGTTGTTAATGAATTTTCTTTTTCTTACATTTTATTTTCTTTCTATTATAATGTTCTTCTAATTTCTCTTTTGCTAAGGTGAAAGGGTGAAACCCTTGATATGAGAATAAGGATTCTCTAACCCTTAATATGTGCTTAATAATCTTAATCTTATAATGTTTATTCAATATGATTTATATTTAATTTCTTAATCAATCTTGACACCACTCGTAAAGTGGAAGGTCTTGATCCATTGTCGACAATCCTTGGCACATCAAATGCTTGGATCCTTTCTAGATGATGTATGGTTCTTCCTTACCGACACGAATCTAGTTAGGAACCTTGATTTGTTGTAGACATATGATGATTGGCACATTGGATGCTTGAACCCATTTACAAGAAGTGGTATAAATATTGGTAATGAAACAAATATAATTCATATAACTAAAATGGGTTAATTATCCTTATTTGAAATATCAAGGGCGGATCCCCTAACCTTAGCCTTCATTGTTATTGTGTTAATTCCTCTTGTATTTTAATTATTCTATTGTTTATGAACTTTTTATTTTATTTACTATGGTAGGTTCTACCACCTTATGAAATTGTTCTTTAATTTACTATGGTTGGTTATACCACCTATTTCCATGGATGGTTTTACCTCCTCTTGCTTTTTGTTTTATATTTGAATGGTCGGTAATACCACCTACCATCTTACATACTTGTTGATATTATCATGTCACCTCTTTGAATTATCCATATCACATTTGTTTAGCTTATAATTTGTAACGCTTAAATTCCCTTCCTCGTGGATCGACCCCGGTCTTACTGGGTTTATTACTTCGACACTCCTATACTTGGGAGACAATCCTTTTTCGGATGTGTCAAGTTTTTGGCGCCGTTGCCGGGGAAGGTAAAAATTGGCGTGCAAAATTGTAAGTGTTCTCTTTTCTCATCTTAGATCTAAATTTTTTTATTTTTGTGTTTTCATCTTTTGCTCTCTTTTCTTCTCCCTTTCTTGCATGAAAATTTGGTCACGAACATCTAGTGGTAGACTTGTTAGAAAAACATCATCTTCCTTAGAAAACATGGCCAACAATCATGAGGAAATATTCACGGATGAAGGGGACAACCGTTCGCAACAAAATGATCAAAACAACGAAGAACCCTCAAAGACTACATGAATCGGTAAGGACTAGTGCACCATCTTGTGTAGTTTCTCCTCCAGATTCAATCCATTTCAATTTCAAACCAAGTTTTGTTCGACTTCTACCCACTTTTCATGGCCTTGATATGGAGAACCCATATTCGCACTTGAAACTTTTTGAAGAGGTATGTAGCTCCTACACTGACCCAAATTGTAGCATAAACACCATTAGATTAAAGCTTTTTCCTTTTTCTTTAAAAGATAAAGCTAGAACATGGCTACAAAATTTGAGGTCGAATTCCATCAGTTCATGGGATGAGATGAAACAACAATTTTTGAAAAAATTTTTTCCCACCCATAGAACAAATTCCCTTAAAAGACAAATTTCTGATTTCTCTCAAAGACAAGGAGAAACCCTTTACCAATGTTGGGATAGGTATAAGGAACTACTTAATACCTGTCCTCACCATGGGTTTGAAACTTGGAGAATAGTTGCACATTTCTATGAAGGGTTAACACCTCAAGATAGGCAACTAGTGGAATTAATGTGTAATGGAGAATTTAAAGAAAAAGACCCTGAGGAAGCACTTAACTTCCTAGATTCCTTGGCAGAAAAGGCACAAAATTGGGACACTGCTGGCACCTATGAGGTACCAAGCAAGGCCCAAACCTCGAAATCCAATAGAGGTATTTACAACCTTAGGGAAGACCATGACCTTCAAGCCAAATTCGCATCCCTAGCTAGAAAAGTCGAGGCTTTAGAGATGAAAAAGAGTGGTCAATTGAAATCTATTCAAGAAAATGTCTGTAACATTTGTGATGACAATGACCATTCTACTGATGATTGCCCAACTTTGCCTGCCTTTAGGGAATGTCTCCATGAAGAAGCCAATGCCTTGAACACTTTCAAAAGGCCAAATCACAATCCATATTCACAAACCTACAATCCTGGTTGGAGAAATCATCCAAATTTTAGCTGGAAAAATGAAAATCATGCACAATCTTCACAAGTCCCTTTTCAAACACGACAAAATTTTCAAAATTCTCATGATCATGCATATGCTTCTCCTCCTAGGAATGACCTTCAAGAAACATTGCATTCATTCATTACAAAGCAAGAGACTTTCAATAGCCAAACTGCTCAAACATTAGCAAATTTGTCAGAAACTCTTGCAAAATTTGCATCGACATTTAGCATCAAAGAGAAGGGAAAATTTCCTTCTCAAACATTGCAAAACCCCAAAGATCAATCTAACTCAAATGCAGGAAGTACAAGTAACCATTACTTTGACCAAGCCAAGTCATTCATGACCCTTCGCAATGGTAAGATTGTTGAAAAACACATTCCTGACCCTTGTGAGAAAGAAGAAGAATCGATCTCTAAAGGGCAAGAAGAAGCTGCTAAACCAACACCTAGCGAAGAGGAAACCATATCCTCATCTGTGCCTCCATTTCCTCAAGCATTAGCCACACAAAAGAAGCAAACTCACAGTTCTGAAATCTTTGAAATTTTCAAACAGGTAAAGGTCAACATTCCCTTGCTTGATGTGATCAAACAGGTACCTTCTTATGCAAAATTTTTGAAGGACTTGTGCACTGTAAAAAGAAAACTATATGTGAAAAAGAAGGCCTTTCTAGCCGAGCAAGTAAGTGCTATTCTTCAAAATAATAATACAGTGCAATATAAGGATCCAGGTTGTCCTACAATTTTATGTGTTATTGGAGACCATAAAATTGAACAAGCTTTACTTGATCTTGGTGCTAGTGTGAATTTGCTTCCATATTCGGTTTTTCAGAAACTCAATTTAGGTGAGTTAAAACCGACTTTTGTGACTCTTTTGCTTGCTGATAGATCAATTAAAGTATCAAGAGGAGTAGTAGAAGATGTGTTAGTTCAAGTCGATAAATTCATTTACCCAGTGGATTTTATTGTCTTGGACACACAACCAGTGGAAGTATGTAATTCAATTCCTGTCATTTTAGGACGTCCATTTCTAGCTACCTCTAATGCTTTGATTAATTGCAGAAATGGAGTCATGAAGCTATCTTTTGGGAACATGACATTGGAACTTAATGTTTTCAATATGTGCAAACAACCACATGACGAAGAAGATGAAATTGAGGAGGCTAATATGATCGAACTATTGTGGAAGATCACATCCAAAAGGGGAGTTCTTCTGACCCTTTGGAAACTTGTTTAGTGAATTCGTTAGAATCATGTATGGAACTAGAACATGATCTTTCTAATATGTGTTCCTTACTGGATTGTGCACAGGTATTGGAAAAAGGCTCAAAATCAAGATTTGAAGAATTGGGGCAAATGAATGAAAGCAAGGAAGGTCAAGCTCCCAAGCTAGAATTGAAGCCCTACCGAAGGAATGAAATAGCATATCTTGGGGAGAATCGACATATCGGTCGGGTGTAAATTCTTCATCCCTCACATGCGAGCAACAAGGTAAGTTGATAGAAGTGCTTAAAAGACATAAAAATGCAATTGGGTGGACTTTAAAAGATATAAAAGGCATTAACCCTTTAATTTGCACACATAGAATACATTTAGAGGAAAATGCCAAAACATCTCAACAACCTCAAAGGAGATTAAATCCACACATGAAAGAGGTCATTAGGGCTGAACACAAGTAGTACATAAGAAATCTGGCATCACAGTAGTTAAAAATGAAAAGACCACATTCACGTGCCCCTTTGGCACTTTTGCATTTAGGAGAATGCCTTTTGGACTTTGTAATGCCCCAGCCACTTTTCAAAGATGCATGTTAAGCATTTTCAGTGACCTGGTTGAGCATTGTTTAGAAGTTTTCATGGATGATTTAACTGTCTTTGGAAACTCTTTTGATAATTGTCTTGAAAATTTAGAAAAAGTCCTAAAAAGGTGTGTAGAAAAAGGTCTTATTTTGAATTGGGAAAAAGTCATTATATGGTCACTTCAGGAATTGTTTTAGGTCATGTGGTGTCTTCTAAAGGAATTGAAGTGGATAAAGCAAAAGTGGAATTAATTTCCCATTTGCCTCCACCAAAAACAGTTAAAGAGGTTCGTTCATTCTTAGGGCATGCTGGATTTTATAGGAGGTTTATAAGAAATTTCAGTGCTATATCTAAACCTCTTTGTAATCTCTTAATAAACGATACTTTCTTTGAATGGACTCAAGAATGTCAAAATGCCTTCGATACACTAATTGGACTTTTAACAACTGCTCCAATTATGCAATCTCTTGATTGGTCCTTGCCTTTTGAATTGATGTGTGATGCAAGTGACTATGCCGTTGGTGCTGTCTTAGGATAAAGAAAAGAAGGTAAGCCTTATGTAATATACTATGCAAGTAGGACTTTAAATGATGCACAAATGAATTACACAACAACTGAGAAAGAACTACTTGCAGTAGTATTTGCATTGGACAAATTTCGATCTTATTTAATTGGCTCTCCAACAATTGTTTACACTGACCATGCAGCTGTGAGATATTTAATGACTAAACAGGATGCAAAACCTAGATTGATACGGTGGATCTTATTGCTCCAAGAATTCAACATCATAATAAAGGATAAGAAAGGAGCCGAAAATGTCGTTGCTGATCATCTTTCAAGACTAACGACAGAGACATTAATTGAAACTTCACCTATCAATGATTCTTTTCCTGATGAATTTTTATTGTCCGTTGCTACTGTACCTTGGTTTGCTAATATTGTAAATTTTCTTGCGACAGGGAAAATGCCACCTCATTGGATTGCTCAAGACAAAAGAAAATTTTTAACCGAGGTGAAAAATTTTTACTGGGATGACCCATATCTGTTCAAATATTGTCCAGACCAAATAATGAGAAGCTGCATACCCGACAATGAGGTAAGTAGTGTCATTAACTTTGTCATTCTGAAGCACTGTGGAGGACATTATTTCATCTTAGAAAAACAGCCTGCTAAGATCTACAATGTGGATTTTATTGGCCCACCTTATTTAAAGATGCACATGCATTTTGCAAAACGTGTGAAAATTGTCAAAAATTGGGATCTATGTCAAAAAGAAACATGATGCCGTTGAATCACATTCTTGTCGTTGAAATCTTTGACTGTTGGGGTATTGATTTTATGGGACCCTTTCCACCGTCATTTGGTTTTGTGTACATCCTTGTTGCAGTAGACTATGTTTCAAAATGGGTCGAGGCAATTCCATGTCGAAACAATGACCACAAAACAGTTGTCAAATTCTTGAAGAGAATATCTTGAGTAGATTTGGAATTCCTCGAGCCATTATTAGTGATGGGGGTACACATTTTTGTAACAAACCATTTGAAACTTTAATGAAGAAATATGGAATAACGCATAAAATTTCTACACCTTATCACCCACAAACAAGTGGATAAGTTGAATTAGCTAATAGGGAGATAAAACAGATCCTAGAAAAAACGGTTAACCTAAATCGAAAAGATTGGTCTTTAAGACTTAGTGATGCACTTTAGGCTTACCGAACTGCTTTTAAAACATCATTGGGAATGTCTCCTTATAGACTAGTTTATGGAAAACCTTGTCACTTGCCCGTGGAAATTGAGCATAAAGCTTATTGGGCCATTAAAACATTCAACACAAATTTGAATAATGCTTGCAAGTTACGTAAACTCCAACTGAGTGAACTTGAAGAAATCAGGAATGAGGCTTATGAAAATTCTAAAATCTACAAAGAAAAAATGAAGGTTTTCATGACAAATTTATTGTTAGAAAATCTTTTGAACCTTCACAAAAAGTTCTTTTGTATGATTCAAGGTTGCATTTATTTCCTGGTAAACTTCGGTCACGTTGGACTGGGCCTTTCATTGTTAAAAATGTTTTCCCTCATGGAGCAGTTGAAATTGAGAACCCAAAGAATGGTAACGTGTTTAAAGTTAATGGACAACGGTTAAAACCATTCTTTGAAAATTTTGACCAAAACGAAGAGTCCATTGCTTTAATTGATCCTTTTTAAGGATTGATTTTCCCGGTCAAGTGGCGATACGGTACTCCGTGGCTTTTAAAGTCGGTTTTTCAGTTCCCTAAAAACTGTTGCTCACCTTGCATTCATTTTCTTTTCTTATCTCTCATTTTCTTCACATGGATACCATTCTCTCAAAATTGCACAAACATTTTCCCTCTCTTCCTCAAAATGATTTGCTTAAAATTTATAAAGCTCATGCAGAAAGACTAAGGTTGTTGATGCGTAAGGGTATTCCTGTTGATTTAAGATGGTTAATTGAAGCCAAGGTTCGATTCTCTTGTGAGTTTTCAGATAATCTTGTTTCCCATATGCCAGGTTTGGGAAAAAGCACTTATGCCAAAAAGCGAAGAGCGAAAAGGTTACAAGTTTGTCCCAGATGTGCAAGATGGACTTGTAACCAGCGTTACCGCTCCCTGGGATATTTGTCTAACAATCAAGAGGATAAACTACAGTTCATCAAGAATGGACTGAGTAAGGAGTCTTGGATGATATCCGAATGACTCTTGAGACGCATTCTTGTGGACTTATGCAGCGTGAAATTTTTAATTTGTGGACACAATTCCGAGATGAGCAGGAATGCTATAGTCTTGGGAATCTGACTCAAAACGACCCTGTTTGCCAGTTTATAAGAAAATTGGATGGGAAGCATATCCCCAACTCATAGAAGGTGTTTAAGCTGTTTCTGGACGTAAAACCAGAGGAAGATGTGAGCCACGGTCACAACTAACTGTACATATGCATGCGTGCCATCATTTTTTAATTTTAATACCTCATAGCTGTCATTTTTGAATTTGTATCTTTTGTTTAACTTATGGTGTCTTATTTCATCATCTTTTGAATTTTTATGCATTATTGTCAACTTTTTCAACAAACAATCGAGCTACCTAGATAGATATCATCATTAGCATATCTTTTTGCACTCCATAAATACCACATGTCTTGTTCTCTTCTTCACACATAGTTAGAGAGTTACATAGACATAGAGGGAACTTCAAAACATCGAATCCAAAGGATATGTGTATTCTGTGGATCTCGACCAGGTAAAAGTGAAGAGTTCATGGAAGTAGCGAATTATCTTGGTAGGTTACTGGCTGAAAGAAAGATTCATGTGGTTTATTGGGGAGGTAGCCTCGGGTTAATGGGTTATGTGTCAACAGCTGCACATGTAGGAGGTACTCAAGTTTTAGGAGTTATTCCTAAAGCTTTGGCTGTAGAAAGTATTGTTGGAAAAACAGTTGGGAAGGAGTTACAGGTCTCCTCTATGCATGAACGCATGGCACATATGCTCATCAATTCAGATGCTTTTATTGCTTTACCAGGTGGCTTTGGCACTCTTGAAGAAATTTTTCAAATTGCCTCTTGGGCCCAACTGAATCTCTATCAAAAACCCATAGGTTTGTTGAATGTCAAAAATTTCTTTGATCCTTTGATAAGTTTTGTTGATGCAGCTGTGGAACAGAATTTTATCCCTCATTCAGCGAGAAAGATCCTTATTTCTGCCACTTCTGCTGGTGAGTTACTTGACAAATTACAAGAAGTTGAGTTTGAACCTGACCCAGCTAGTACTCAAATTAATTGGGCAGGAGGGCAAAACAAAAAGTGCAAATTGGATTTGAATCTCCGTTTGTAATTTTTTTCTTCTTGTCCTTTATTTTATTTTATTTTATTTTTAGCATGTTATTTTATGACTCTTTCAGGTCATCTCTCTTGAATAACAGAAGCTTCAGGTAATGTCTTCTATACTTTATCTCTCTACATTTAAACATTGAGGACAATGTTTCATTTGGTTGGGGGGGAAGGATAGTAGACATAAGTGTGTCTTGAATTTTCTTTTTTTTCTTGCAAAAAAAAAAAAGCGACTTAGTAATTAGATTCAGAGTGCGGGGGTAGGTTGTAACTGATGAACAATTAAATATGCATGTTAATAATAGTTTAGTTCATCATATTGCATTAATAGTGTCATTAAATTCCTCAACTTAAGCATATTTGTAGCATTTGCATCTTTGGAATTAATTTCTCTTAATTTTGGTCTTGTTGTAGGTTTGGTAAAACGGGCATAACTTTCTATTTATATATCAGAATGGTGCAAATCTTAATGTTTTGGAAAGCTGATTCAATTATCTACAAGATTGCATTTCACAAGTATCATCAAATTCGGGATCTTAGTGGACCAAAATTGGGCTTGAAGTGAACCCATCTACAGTCTCGGCCCAGTCTAACCAGGCCTCAGTATTTGGACCGTATCTCTCAAAATACGTATCCAAATTGTGCAAATCAATATGTTATAGAAAGATGAGAGAAATATCTACAACTTTCATGAAGACATGTGATTAAAATTCACAACATTTGGATGTAAAAATTGATGGTCAAAGTCGGTGCCTAATGATCCCAATTGTCAAAGATATTTACAACTAATATTTGACAATTATGCCCTTGTAATTTGACAAGTTTGCCCCTGGATGTATCTATAAATAGAGGTGCCTTGTGACCATTAGGGCATCTTGGCCTTGGCTGGAACATTTTGGCTTTGGCTAGGATCTTGTATTGTGTTTTGTGTGTTTATGTTATTAATGAATTCCTTTTTCTTGCATTTTATTTTCTTTCTATTATAATGTTCTTCTAATTTCTCTTTTGCTAAGGTGAAAGGGTGAAACCCTTGATATGAGAATAAGGATTCTCTAACCCTTAATATGTGCTTAATAATCT
Organism: Boswellia sacra; assembly: GCA_013180625.2. NCBI lineage: Eukaryota > Viridiplantae > Streptophyta > Magnoliopsida > Sapindales > Burseraceae > Boswellia > Boswellia sacra. The sequence goes on along the minus strand of SNVD02004825.1, from coordinate 2,271 downwards.
TAATCTTATAATGTTTATTCAACATGATTTATATTTAATTTCTTAATCAATCTTGACACCACTCGTAAAGTGGAGGTCTTGATCCATTGTCGACAATCCTTGGCACATCAAATGCTTCGATCCTTTCTAGATGATGTATGGTTCTTCCTTACCGACACGAATCTAGTTAGGAACCTTCATTTGTTGTAGACATATGATGATTGGCACATTGGATGCTTGAACCCATTTACAAGAAGTGGTATAAATATTGGTGATGAAACAAATATAATTCATATAACTTAAATGGGTTAATTATCCTTATTTGAAATATCAAGGGCGGATCCCCTAACCTTAGCCTTCATTGTTATTGTGTTAATTCCTCTTGTAATTTAATTATTCTATTATTTATGAACTTTTTATTTTATTTACTATGGTAGGTTCTACCACCTTATGAAATTGTTCTTTAATTTACTATGGTTGGTTTTACCACCTATTTCCATGGACGGTTCTACCTCCTCTTGCTTTTTGCTTTATATTTGAATGGTCGGTAATACCGCCTACCATCTTACATATTTATTGATATTATCTTGTTATTTCTTTGAATTATTCATATCATATTTGCTTATTTTAAAATTTGTAACGCTAAAATCTCCTTCCTCGTGGATCGACCCCGGTCTCACCGGGTTTTATTACTTCGACACTCCTATACTTGGGAGACAATCCTTTTTCGGATGTGTCAGTAAGGAGTTCAAATCCTCTTGAGACGCATTCTGGGTCAGGAATGGCAGAGTAGGGAGGGCCAGTTTGAACTCTTGAAACCCATTCTAACCAATTTGTCATTTTATTTTGATTTTGTGAACTCATTTTTGCTAACTTGATATTATTTAGTCTTGATTTTTGAATTTTATAACAAGGAGGTCTTATTCATTTCACTTTGAATTATTCAAATCTATGAACTCTCATAACCTTATCATCTAAAAAAAAAAATTGTGTGCTTATGTACTCATTAAGCAAGTATTCATGAACCTTTCTTCACACACACACACATACCTTGATGCATGATTGTGGGTGGCAAAATGAAATGTTGTAATAGTTGAGTTCTTTTGTTTTGTTTAGGATAACAACACAAAGAAAGGGGAAAGTTAAAAAAAAAAAAAAGCAAAAAAAAAATAGCAATTGTGGATAAAGTTTGGTCTCGTAGCCTCCTTAATTCGAGCAATTAAGCCCGAGGGGTGCCTTAACACCTAATACCCTAAGACCAGCTGGTTTGGGAGCTATTGGCCCAAAGCTCGCTACATGAATTAAGGAGAACGCTTAATGGGATTGAACATTACACTATCCACAGGTTTTCTAAGCAAAAATAAAGCATCAGCAACCCGAGTCGTTAAGCTCAAAGGGGTGTCTTAACACCTAATGCCCTAAGGCCAACTGGTCTGGGAGTCATTAGCCTAAGGCTCGCTACATGGGTTAAAGATGCATTCCTTAAAAAAAAAAAGAAAAAAATATATAAAATGAATAAATGCCCCCTACCTAAGTTTGTTAGCCTTAACAAATATTAGAACCGATATGACTTGTTTCTAATAAGCCCCATAGTCATGTGTTGACTGAGCACAAAAAGAAGGTTTATTGATATCTTGACTGAAGGGTACATGAGTCATAAAAAAAAACGGTTGAGAGTTTGTTTATTTGGATAAAATCAAAGAGAGTGCAATAATGACTACCTTGGATGTAAAATTCTATAAATCACTTCTAAATAATAACGCTTTAATTGCTAGGGACTAGCAATAAGCTAGTTGGGGGGTGTGATGACCACTTAAATATGCATGTTTAATAAGAGTTTAATTCATCATATTGCATTAATAGTGTCATTAAATTCCTCAACTTAAGCATATTTGTAGCATTTGCATCTTTGGAATTAATTCCTCTTCATTTTGGCTTTGTTACAGGTTCGGTAAAATGGGCATAACTCTCTATTTATGGATCAGAATGATGCAATTCTTAATGTTTTGGAAAGCTGATTCAATTGTCTACAAGATTACATTTCACAAGCATCATCAAATTTGGGCTCTTAGTGGACCAAAATTGGGCATGAAATAAACCCATCTATAGTCTCGGCCCAGTCTGACCAGGCCTTAGTATTTGGACCATATCTCTCAAAATACGTATCCAAATTGTGCAAATCAATATGTTCTAGAATGCTGCAATAAATATCTACAACTTTCATGAAGACATGTGATTAAAATTCTCAACATTTCAATGTCAAAATTGATAGTCAAAGTCGGTGCCTAATGA